>JAAAKL020000819.1:0-36146 GCA_010016065.2 Carybdea cf. marsupialis auct. non (Linnaeus, 1758) | reverse complement strand
AGAATCAACATCTTATTGTTATTGTAACAAAAGAGCTTCTTGTAAAGCTGCTAATGATGTCATTATGAGTCACTACAGAGGTTTTCATGTGATTTCTGTACCTGTCTTTAAATGCACCCCCCGCAATGCCTATGTAGTGCTTGTCCCCGTTGCCACCAAATGCTGTCATGTAAATCGTTTCATTGTTTGTAACTTTGTTGGTATTACTTAAATATGTGTGGTGTAAAATGACTTGTAAATTTGCCTGATGATCGTGAATACGTGAAACTCAGAGTAGCGAATTTTCATATCTCTTCCTTTAGTGCCTCTTTCTATACTGCTCTGCATTTATGCATAGATCACTCTCTCGTATGTTGAGATAATCATCCTGATTATAGTTAAGTATATATTAATATATATATTTATATTTAGAATGAAGAATATAGGTACTCATGCAGGTACTATAAACCATAGATGCATATACTTGTAGTAAACATGATTATATATGGCAAGGTGGTGGTCAAGCAAAGCAGGCATCGGAATGTTGATACTCAATAACTTTTGATATAGTAATAAGGTTGATTATGTCAATTGAATGATAATGTATGTGTGACTACTGCTAAGGCTGCACCGTTTTGCATTTCATAGGTGTAGATGGCTGCCCAGAACCAAGGCCTGGTCTTGATGGTAGCAGTAGTGACAGTGATGATGGGGCGTTTATGATGCCCAGAGTAATGAACTCCCAAAATTTAAGAGATATGCAAAGGGAAAGTGACAGTTTTGAAGATGATACAAGCAGTTTACCAGGTTAGAATATGTATGGAACTATTTCTTTTCATTGTTTGGATTGTTTGAAGTGAACGAGACCTGTTTACACTAGGTTTACAATACTACACATTGCCACACAACCTTAGGTGATCTAATGTGGCTTGTAATATATGTCACAGACGTGACAAGCTTTATTTGGCAGTTTTGAGTTGGAATAAGCTCTCATAGTTGATTTGCCCTAAATCGTGCCACCCTATATTACAAGCCATTTTTTCTTTCCCCTCTTTTATCTCCTCACCATTTTTAGACAATATGATACCTTATGAAAAAGTAGATTCTGCCCCTCTAGTGAACATCCAAAAAGACTTGTGTCTCAGCTGGTTTAATGTTGACTGATTTGATACTCAGTACCTCTCATGTATTTTCATTTTACACCAGTTTAAGACAGTGACCATTTCTACCAATCAGCGGCACACAAAAGAATAAATGTAACCAAGGTACAAAGCTCTCAAAGACCAAAGGCAATGAGTGCCATACAAGGACATAAAAGGCACTATGGAGGTATAAATAGCCCCTCTTTACCAAAAAAACCATCCATGAAGCATAATATATAAGTTTGAATGGGTTAGGTTTCTACTAGCCCTTATGCAAGGGGAGCATTTAAACTTTTCATGTCTTAAAATATTCCATAGTCTGAACAAACTTTAGAATCTCATGAGATTCTCGCTTCATAACAAACTTTGTAGTATGTAGTTATAGTAATGATCATCAGCTTCAACATTAGGGGTATCCTTATTAGGAAACAACCACTTTCAATCAGATGCCTTTGTACTCAATCAACTTTGAATTCTAAAGCGATTACTGGCTTTTGACCTTGGTATATCTGTTGTGTGGCATCAAGTCAGTTTGAATGGCAAATCGGTAATAGACAGATAGCCATGATGTGCCTCATCACCACTGCAGAAATAAGAGAGAGGACATTCCTGTGTAGGTTTAATATTGTGTGATATGTGAGAGCATGCATTCGAGATGACTTAAAGTCTGTAATTATCAAAATGCCCATCTCAGCTGTCAAGTTATCCAGTAGATCCTATCCAGTTGACTTACTTTTAAATTTGTAAATTAAACGCATGACCATTGTCATACCATGGTATTGACGTCTCTTGTCTTTCTTATTGTACTGTGGTAATATTTGGTTTGTTACCACTAAAGTGTGCTCAGAGTGTTGTTAACTGTATGTAATTGTAACACGCACCCCAGTTCCCTTCATAATACCATAAGCAAGCAAACTTACAGAGCAATCTAGTTAAAGGGCAATTTCTGATCTGTTGCTGGTCATTGCTCAATCAAACAATATAACGAGAGATAAGGCTTGTCGTGTTGGAAGGATGTGTTCACTCTTCCTTTTGCAAATATGGGTTGAAGTTTGAACAACTTTCGACTGCATCAGAATGGTGAGGGTGAGAGCCTATATATGACAAGGTATACGTCATGTTTGATAATAGTCTGTTTACTTGCTACTCCACCGCAGTCAATTATTGTTCCAAAGATTTTAAATTTCTATTTACGGTAGGTTACTGAGGTAAAATTTACTAAAAGAGCGTTTTAATGGTTTCAAGAGTAAGGTGCAATCCCAAAAAGGCACTTCACAATTTGATCTGCTATTAAAGGGAACCAGTAGTATTTTAGTAAAGTGCCATTAGCGTAGTGAAGTAACAGTCAGAGAGAATGCATCTACAAAAGTTGGTTTGGAAGTTTTCTTTCTATGGCTAGGTGGATAGAAGGTTGCTGGAACAATATGTAAATTCCTATCTGTTTTTATGCTGTATGCCTTTTCTACAATAGAGGTAAGACAACTTGCAGAAGGTGGAGATGTGCTGCCCTACATGCCTGGAGATGGTGGCGGTGGTGGAGATGGTAGCAGTGGGCATAGTGACAGTGATATGGACGGAGATGGGGGTGTAGCTATAAGAGGTACGTATTCATTTATGTATAATCCCTACCTGGAGAAACCTGTGCTCGCATGTGTACATTCCCACCTAGATGCAGTTAGTACAGCTTGAGCAAATCATCCCTAACTTCAACTTTATTTTCCGCTATCCAGTCGCGTGTGTCAGACTGGAGCAAACAAGTGTCTGGATGTTGCCCGACTTGTTGCTGGTATCACATCAAAAAGTTTTTTATCACCACAATAAATTAAAGTTAATATTTGATGATAATTAGAACGATTTCCTGTATATGCACGATGTATTGAAAAACAGCTAAGAAGTTGAAAATGGTGTCGTTATTGCATACTGCTCCTAGATAGACGAAGACGTCCTTGTGTTTAAACGTGACACTTTCAGGAAATTTTGCGAGGATAATAACTTTATATTCGAAACTTCGTCTGAGTTGATCTGTTGCCTGCACACCAGTGATCTTGTGGACTTCACGCCCCGGTTTGAAACTGGGGCTAAAGTACTAGCCATTATTCTTGCAAGTGTGTCAAGAAGATTGAAGACATACTTGTGAGATGCATCGGGACAGTATTGTTCAAATTATTTTGCACTGTGTTGTGTTGACAGGGTGAACGAAGATGTTGTATTGCGACAGAAAAATTAACGAATCATATATATTTTTGGTTCACGGATAAATCGGAGATTTGCTATATGACATGTATATCACATTGAAAAAGTAGCGACGACTACGTAAGCGATTGGGGAAACCCTCCAAATGCAACACGATTTTAAAGAAACTACACAGTAAAGATTTGACCTGAGAGAGAATGCATATTCAAATCAACTTGTTTCCTTTTTTGTCTACTCCTTTTCCTCCTCCACTGGTCCTGTTGTGCAACTGCTCTTTATGTTATTATACCGTTACTATTGTGAATCGATGTTAAAAAATGAATTTGAAGTAATTAAAGTTGCCTTAAAACTTTAGCCGTGGATAAAGAAGCGTTTAGAAACACTGGCTGAGTAGTAGAGACACTTTAACAAGGATGTTGTGAACCTGTTTTGCCTGCGGGTCTTGTGTGCATGTATTCCATGTTTTGTAGCCTTATGGCAAGTACGTTACCTCAGTGACAGATATTCTTGACGGTTTTTGCGTCACCACTTTATTTTGTTTCAGTTTCACAACCATCTGCTCAGCCAGCGGTGACAAGGCCTATCGACGATGCTGACCTGCGACTTACTGCTGGACTTGTAGGGGCCGAACTAGAAGCCCTTGCTTCATCTGCAACAAGTGGTAAGTTATCCTTGAATTACTGAATCCTAAATCCTGAATCACATGAAATGGTCTCTCCTTATATCTTTAAAGTGGGATATTATTGATTACTTCAAGTTAAATATGCATGCCCTTAAGACCCTTTCAATATGTAATTCCTATATCCTGTAGCAAGGCGCTTTATTAGAGGTGTAATTGTTACATGATTGAACTTACCACTTTGACACTTGATTAATAAAAATGGTTTACCTCACCTTTGTTGACTGCAATTAAAGACACCTTGCAATCATGAAAAAAATGCTGTGTTACAAACAAATATCTTGTTCTTCACTTTCAAATTTGGGAGAAATATGCGCTAAACAATATTGTATTCAATCTTTATAATGACATTTTAGATTCTCTTCTATGTTACTTTCCGATGGCTTATTTTGAGGTTGAGCATGACTGGATGATTGAGGCCAGACAACGTAATGCTGAAACATTTTGAAAGAACCTGATGATATGGTGAAAATTTAAGACAGGGAGATTCTGTGCTACAACATAGTTGCTTACAGTACTGTCCGTCTCCGCTGATCTTCTGATTTTGAGTTTGTACTGCTGACGTGGTAGCATTATGAACATTTAAAAGGTTGATGGAGTCATTTGGAGTACCGGGTTTTGGATTACTGTAGTTTAGATAAAAAAGCGTGCTTTTTCGTTGTAATTCTTTTTTTTATCCATAGAGAGGGTCAGACCTGTTGGGGATTCGTTTCCAGCAGCATCCAGTGCTCCACCTACTTCTTCACAAGATTCACTAAGGATTAGTGCCATATATACAAGACATGGTAATGTTACAGCAGCATCGCAAAGCGAAGCAGATGCCCGTGGTGACACAGAACAACCGGTATGAATAACTCACTTTGCCTCTTGCTATGCTCTTTGGGGTACAATCTATACTTACATACTTCACCAAACCTTTGTCTCTGTCCTTGTTTTCGGAGGGCATGATGATGACCAAGGCCATTCCTTTTCTCAGCCTCATTCTTCTACTAACTTGTTATACGATTGTTATACCACATTTCTTACATAAGGCATTTCTTTTCGGGTAGTCACGCATTTCAGTAATCCTTAGTCAAGCGCAGGAGTTAGGATTTATAGTACATCCCGCTAATATGGTGGTACAGGAGGGATCGTTTTATGTCGGAAACACATGTCCGATTCCCCCACATAAAAGAGAGTCCAGGTAAGGGTGAGTAGTTAAACTGACTTGTTCCATTTTTACGAGCTCTTTTTAATTAGATACATAAAAGTGTACTGAATTGTAACAGAATAGAGGAGTCTTTGACGAGTTGTCCTGGAATGGGGAAACTGTGTCTGAGGTGATAGGGTTCTGCAGGATGTGATGTAACCATTTATTTCCCTGTTCCTCTTTAAAAACGGTCAGGTTGATATTCATGCAGGTTTGAACTATTTGCTTCGTCTTTAGAGATCTTTGCGGAGAAAATGATAAGTAAACTTGAAACTTAAGTATTCAAATTTGCCTGAAAATTTTAGACCTAAAATTTGGGCAGAAAAAGTTTGGCCCCGCCAAGTAGAAATGGCTACGTACGTTTATCGTCAAGGTGATACGCAAAAGGGAAACAGTAAGAAGGAAGGAATTCCCTTCCTTAGAAACAATTGTTACAATCACTGCGCAGCTGTTAAGATGTCAGACTGATTTTAAACATTCGCTTTTCAGTTTTGGAATGCAGGGAGATTTACAACACAGGTGCTTTCTCTTTGTGGGGATCAGTCATACTAAAGGATTAATCATACTTTTTCACTTTTATTGGGTGGCAATTAAATTTAAAATTCTGGATAGTGGTGTTGGGCATTGGATACAGTATTGGGGGTGGACGAAGGCGAATGTTGTCTTGTCAACCAGTTTAAACATACAAGCTTCAACATTTATATTTCAAGCCATCGTCGCATTTTGAAATTAAAATGCATTTTTCTCTCCAACTTCATAAGTTTTCAGCCACCTGAAATAAAGTAGTAATCACAAGTATACATGCTATTCCAGATGGCGCGGATACTGCTTCTGTAGTTTAGTGGCTGCATAAGATAGAATATTACTAGGTAATAATTCCTAGTATAAAAATTCCAAGGAGTGCGAATACACGTCGTATGACACGTGGATTAAACTTTAAACAGGAGTGATCTTGAAAGTTTTTCAGAGATATTTTGGAGACTGGTCTATCTAAAATCTCCCATGAACTATGTTTAAAGTTGTTTTGAAGTTTATTGTATTGAGGGTGCGCTTAACGGCTTATTGGGCAAAATACAAGTAAATCAAGCAGGTATAAACTTTAGTTTGCTATGACTTTTTTAGCAAAGCCATAAAATGCAGCAGTGCTGGTATTTGCTATTCACGTTTCAATTTCTTCCCAGATCATCCTTGAAAGAGTAAATATCGCTCAATGCCCTCCCCCTGATATTTCAGGGCTTCCCTTCGGGGGTACATGTATCCCGTTCGGAACTAATGGAAAATTTTATTTAAATAGTAGATGGAACACTAGAAGCTTCTGCACTCGATGCTGATAGAAAACCTGAGATGGTGTGCTTGGCGTCCGCCATGAACACAATACCTATTGATGTTAGAATTGTACGCCGTAAAATTATATTCTTATATCTTTCTTTCCCAAACAAAGGTTAAATCACCCCCATAATTCTCATATACTTTCGTGTTCTATTTTAGAAACCCCTTAGAAATTCCATTGTTGTATCGGAAATAGTTAATGTTTCTGTGATAAGTCATGTGCGCCTCCCGGTTTCCTAAGCAACTGGCGTTAAATATGAACTGTGTATTTATACTCGGGTATTCACAGAAGAGGGCGGGGTACAATAAACCTAGATATTTCTGCATTAAAAACTGCAGTAATAGTAGCAACAATAATGTAGTGGAGAGTCATCACATGTCACTTCCAGTACAAAGATACAGATTTGTCCAGAATATTGTTTCTCTGAAAATGTTGACATACATTGTTATAAGTAACCCGAAGGTTGATAAGTATGCAGCACGTTTCGTGACCATTTAATATTTTTTGCATTGTGCACCAAAGCGTTTCTGCAGCCCGACAAACATAAATTCTCACTAAACAACAACATATAGAAAAGCACTTTCTGGATGCAAAACTTTCAAATGAAGTGTAAAAGTATTCCTGAAGCAGGTTATTACATAAACTGGGGCAACTTGCTGTGCGAAACTTATATCCGTACTTTTTAAAATTGGGAGATGAGTTTGCAATATACTATTTCTGTCCGTGCTAAAGTAGCATCGGGACTCTGGTACAGTTATTGTCACGTTTGGAAACTACAGTACTTCAAAATCTTACTTGATCTTTCATTGCTTTCCGTACCTGAAAGCATTGCCATAGGACAAAACCTATTGAAAAGCGTATACTTGGTTATTTGATCGACCATGAGACTGTTGTACAAAATTTGACATTCCTTCAGCTAATACCACAAAATGGGACCCTTCGACCTGTAATATACTTGTCACTCAGCCCAAAAGCTGCCTTTTCCCTTCACGCCACAGAATCTCTTAGTCGAGGTCATTATAGAAACATTTTATAAAATTCAGAATTTTAAGGGCTTCTTTTGCACCCTTTACTACTCATTTATCGATTTTACATTTATGACTAGGTTTAGCAGATCGAAGTTTTTATTTTTGGTACCCTGTGTTACGTTATTTAACTACTAACTGTATTCGTATTATTCTTTAAGGATTCTTACGGTACTGACTCAGCAGATTCGACACAAGATTCAAGAATTTCTGGGCGCTTTTTCATGGCTTCCAGCACACCAGGAACAGTTCTGCAGCAAAATACGACAACAGAGCAACCTTCGTGGCTACATGATGTTAGCACATTTCACATTACACCGGTAAGAGTAGCCTACTTGCAATTCAAGGTTGTGCTTTCATTTCCTTTTGCAGAACGAGTTGCGACCACTATACTTTCAACTGACGATTGAGGTAAAGAAATTGGATATATGGCTTCCGATAGTTCTTTTGTCACTGTTTAGGATAGCATTATCTAAGTTACTCAGTCCAGCTCTGTTGTATGTGCTTTAACGACTAACGCCAGGAAACGCGTCTGAAGATCTATATGCTGTACTGCTTCCATCTTCACAATATCAGTGCTAGTATAGAGATACCTGAACGTGCCAGCACGCTCAAGAGAACCCCTTTCTTCAATGGTCACCTATTATTAGACCCACATCCAGTTTAGGTATATCCCCAAACCATCAGAGATGACATATGAAAGTCTTCTTACCCATTTTTGTCGTGGGTAATATGTATATATGTATAAATGTAAGTAGATAGGTCTTTTATTACTGTCAGTTTGGAAATTCGGTAGGGATTTTGGCTTGGTTTATTGTACGTGCTTAAACCGATGAACTGACCTAATGTTTGCTTTAGTACGGCACCCTAAAGGCGCACGCCCCGTTATTTCCTCTTCCAGTTTTGAAAATGGTACGTTGTTTTGAAATCCCGGAAGGGCCATTGCTGACGTCAGGAAGGGTATCTGGTCTTAAAGTTCTTTGTGCTCAATTATAGTATAGTTACTCAATACCTTGAAGTGGCAACCCTGCCTTGTATTAAGTGAAGGATTAAAAAATAATAATGGTGGGAAGGTTTAACTTGTAACAACCTTCCAATACGATTTTCTATAAAAATGAAACTAATTGTCACTTTCAACTTTTGCAACTCTACAAATGTTAAGGTCCCATTGGAGGAGGAGGAAGACCGTACACTTATAGCAGATGATGTGCAGAACAACTTACCAGATGGCCTTTATTCAGGGTAAGAAGTCTGTTTTGTAGGTATTACCGATATGGCGATATATGGCTATATAGTTATCATCGGTCAACGCCAAATTTATGTGTGTATCACTTAGAACTGGCGTAACGTGCTGCTTACATCAGGCTTTTGCCTACGGGAGAGAATTGTGAATAAAGGTAATCAGATATTTTATTGTTCTGAACCGAAGTCCTTCTTTGAACCAAGGTCAGGCTTGCCCTAAATTCTACTGTTTGTAAACTACCAAATGTTCGTAAAGTTCCTGCAGACTAATACACAAAAGATGCTATATTACTTTAAAGAGGATGTTTACATTGTCATTATAACCCCAAAACACATTTTGACATTTTGCTGATCATGGGTAGATGTGATTGATTGGTAGTCCGAATGTGATTTGGAGCCTCGCTTTGACCTAGTTGCTAGAAATTCTCTTTGGGCCCAAATGAGTAATACAGAATTTTTTTGCCGAGGTGACCTCAATAGATGTATTTGATTGTCTAAAATTTTATCGTAAATTCTTTTTCATATAATCTCACCCAGTTTTCAGGTGTATTGGAATTCAAAATAACCGTTATTAATGGGTAACGTAGCACAGATGAAAGCGCAGTGCGTGAGATCGAGAAAAATGTTATCATGTGTTGTTTTATAGAGAAGTAGTGAGAAATCTACCATTCACAGTGGTTTAGGTGTGAGTAGGTTATTAATTTTTGAAAGTGATTTCTCGATTGGATAAGAAAATCAAGTGGAAAGTGATCTGTTTTACTGAAGTTGTATTGCTCCAATACGTAGATCTTCGCAAACAAGAGTTTAACCAGGTTGGAGACTGATCAGCGTTCTATGGATCCTTCAGTGGTTTATGTTCATTAGGTACAATGTGGTACATCTGGATGGCTCGCCCTATGTACAGCGGCGAAGAGAAATTTAGAAGTATATCAAAAATTTATACTGCCCGGGGACAGACTAGGGATATTTTAGGACATTTTTGATCCAATGTAGGTCAGGGACAGGCCATTGAGACGTCAGGGTGTTTATGCTAAGATTTGAGGCACCGAGGTGAAATTCCTGGTCATCAAGACAAGCCTTGTGTATCTATGTTGTTTAGCCACTAAGCTGTAAATTTTGTTTTGATATTTCAGAAATAACGACCGGTCTCCTCATGTCAGCATTGGTATGATCCGTAGATACTTGACTCCCAGTCAGTAAGAACTCGACTTGCCACTACATTTCTTCAAGTACTAACAGTGGCAACAGGGCTTTATTAAAAGTAAATTACTACGAAAACAGAAATGGCAAAACAATCATTATTCGTTGAGAACGTATAAAAGCAAGTAAAGGATATTAAGGAAAGATAGGTTGAAACGTAATTTTAGTTACAGATGAAGTGTCAATGTGCTTTCAAAGTTATTTGTAGGACACAAATCTCATCAATACTATAATCAGCAAATGAGCTACCGTAACAGTGTGCTTAATATTGAATATTTGATTGGTTATTCTACAGTTCTGTAGACGGAGCTGCCGGTAAATATGTGGAACCAATTTAAATACACGAATTCCACTTTAGGAATGCCGTCGTAGCTCATATGTTTTGATTTAATGTGGACGTTTTCTGTTCGTTTATTGGCAAGCAATGAAGGGTAGAGAGGTTTGCACTTTAGTTCGCTGTTATCTCTAATCTTCGAAAATTTCTTTTTCTGTAGGAACACTAGACGAGGAGCTTTAGGAGAGAGTTTGAATGATGATGTATGTGAATTTATGATTATGTTGAAGTCTATTTATATACCGGGTGCGACATTGCCTAAGACATCTCCAATTACATAATTTTTAGGACTGTTGGCATGTGTTCATTTTCGGACAATTCGAACCAATATTGTGTACTGTTGAACCTTTTAGCTTTAGGTGTGCCCATTCATTGTTTACATGCAGAGGGTTTCTTACGTGTAACTGATTGCAATCAATTTCGTCATTAAGGCGTGAGCCATTTGATGTATTTGACTTGTTTACACTTTTTCTCTATCTGCTTTCATTTAGTCAACTAAATGAACTTATTAACGGATTTCCATGTCTCGTAGAACACTCTTTCGCAAACAAGTGATCTTGAATTTGAGATTGCAGACTTTCGGCACGATGATGCGAAACCCACGTCAGCTCAGCCTCAATCTAATATCGGTAAGTAAGTTGACACATGAGTAGTCCGATAGGATTTTGAGGATTTTGATGTTATCATTAACAGAAAATTTTGTTGCTATTATGTGCGACCATCGGCCCTAGTGCCAATATTATTTTTACAACGCTACCAAATCAAGTATACTTCATCGTCATCATCATCAGGTCGAGAGTTCTTGTCGGATTCTCCTGAACCGTTCCATTCCAACCATCTCTATCAGACATTGCTTTTGGTAGGTCTTCTAGCAGGCATCCGGAGTCATCTATCAGTTGGTCAATGTAGATTCCTTCCAAGGCCTTCCAATTGATCTTTTACGATATGCTGGCTGCCAGAGAAGGATGTCGCTTGCAAGTTCTTATTTGTTTCTTAACAGGTGGCCAGCCAGCAGGAGTCCTATCTCTCTTATTGCGTCTGAGATAGGATGCAGGTGACCATATAAACGCTCGTTTGTTGGATGTTTCTTCCAGCTGATTTTCAGAACGGCCCAAAGCATTCTTGTTTATGTTCCATATATGTGTATATATACTTAAGATTACAAAAGTGCGGTTTTCTTTTTACTGCGTATTTTGTACATTCATGTACATATAGTCATTACCAGATCCTTTTGTGTTTTTCATGTGTTTGTATGACAGTTGATTGTTGATTGCAATTTTTCAGACATACTCACGAACTTAATATCGAAGGCAACACTGTTGTTACGTAGCTAGCAATCGAGTACTCTTCCAGCATGAGATGTCGCTTTTTGGAAAGTGTATCCATCAGGAGTTATCCGTATGTGTTGAGTCAGAGAAAATGAGAGAACCCAGATGACATCCTGCAGACCAAATTCTCATTGGCCGACCTAGTCGGAACACGTATCCCTAATGCTTGTGAGTACTCCATACAGACATTTGTAATGATTTACAACAAATAGTAAATGCACTTTAAAGTTGGTAAACATCCCCCCACAGAGTATTTGGCTTGCTACGCCCTTAGAAACAGCTCAGTAAGAATTTCTCAGTGGGGTAGTTTTTTCTCCAATTTTAACATCATGGAAAACACTATACTGCTCGAAGATGTAAACTGACTGTTACGTTGTCTCTTCTGTAGCAAAGAAAACTCCGTTCGCTGGGGTTGCCAAAAGAGATGCCATGCTTCACAGCACACCTGATTTCCCAGTTGGACTGCATTCTTTGACCATGGCATCAAAAACCTTTGGAATAAATCCGTTTGATACGACAACTGAAGATTCACATTTTAAGCCTGAATTGAAAGATTCCATGAATATCAGTTACAACCCATTCGACCATTCACAAGGAGGTAAGGACATACTTGTTTTACTATAGCACACATGTGAACCTTTTGTAAACAACACAACAATCAAATCAATAGATGTAGTTGACTGTTGATTAAATGTTGTGTATTATTGTTGAAATCATTTTATTGGATAATTTCAAGGCCAGTCAATATCCCATAAGTTGGAGTTGGTTCAATTCTGTAGCGTTAACTGGCATTATCACGTTTGTCGTACATGTTACCTTCTTAATGAGAGCTTTTGAGTTTCCTTCCTACGGCCTCGGAAAGCCGGAGAAAAATTCCGATCTTTAAATAAATGTGTTTAGTAAACGTTGCTAATTTTACAGAAATGATTGTTACTCACTGAATTTACTGTTTTTATTATGTTAATATCGATAACGTCGATGCTCGGGAAGTATGTATTGTTTCCAATCCTGACAAATGATCTGATCAGGTACACAGCATTTAGCCGTTAGATTTTTGATATTGCGGCGCTTTTTTTCTACAATTTTTTTCAGAGCATATCTCAACTTTCACATTAGCAGATTCTCAGGAACTGCCCTTATCAAAAAGGTTTTGGTAAAAATGACTGCGTTCTTTAGTAGTGAATTGCTAATTAAATACACTAATTAAGCTTTGTTCACTTCATATACTGTTATTCTAAGCCAGCATTTATCTGATTTGAACTTCCACTATTGATCTTAAAGAGAACTTTGTATTTCGTAGGAGCGGAATATGCTGACTTTACCGGCGAAAGATGCAATGATTCTGAATTTCAAACAATTTGCAGTGGTGAGTCTTTACTGCCGGTTACAACAGTATAGTGTGTTTCATGTAATATCTTCAACCTTTTTTAAATCATACTATCAAAGTCAATGTTGTAAAGTTTGCTCGCAGTTTACCGCAAAGTAGAATGAGAGATTACAAAGCTTGCTCAATAACTAGGGGCATATTTTATCACCAGGGATAGAAAAATCGAGTCATTATTACTTGCTGACAGGACCGCAGCATTGCCAAGTTGACTTATTGAGCAAAATGGTTGTCTGACCCTTATCTTCCTCTTTCTTAGTTATGTTGTTGGCAGTACAAAAGGTTTAATCATCTCAGCTTTAACATGATTGAACTCTTTACATGCCGCTTATAGTTTGAAGAAAGATCTCAGTCCACTTCCAGGCCCTACGGGATTCGGAATTTATTTTCATTTTGCAAAGTTTTATTGTGGCATCTATTTTACCACAAATTTACAAACTGGTTAGAGTAGCAGTTTGCAGCATGTTTTACGAACATATTTATTTGATTAATTTTACAGATCCTGATGCTATGTTTGATGAGGATGAAAAGAATCATCAAGATTCCAATGTATTAAGTAATGTAAGTTCTTAGTGTACTCTTTGGAATTTCATATATGGGAAGAGTAGATTTATTAGCGATAATTAGTAATTTATGCCTTGACAATCTTTTGGGCTGACGATCGAAAGGAAATCTTTAATATTTTGTTGTTCATTCGATCGAAGCGATACTTAAGTAGATGAAAGAAGTATGATTAGAAGGAGTTATGTTCTAGGTTTGTTATTTTCTCCGCCGTGGCACCTCACTAAACCTAGAAAGCAATGAAAGTTTAGGGCAGTGGTTCCCAAGCGTTTTATCATGGCGACCCAAATCAAGAGGCCTCGATCAGGTGACGACCCCAAGGCACAAAAACTGAAAACCTTATATTCAGATTTAATGCGATAGGTGCGATTATGTGTCTCGGGTACTGATGTTGCAATATTGGGTTCTTTTCCAACTTGTGACAGTGAAACATTGAGATGTACGGAATAGGTGCTAAAGAAGCTGTATGTCATCCAGCAATGATGTTTAGAATAATCTTTCACATTAGCTACGGAGACCATGTTACTAATGAAGAGGTTCTACATTGTGCTCGTCAACGCCCCCGTAGAGAGGTCTTTGCTGAATGCAGGGTCTACTTTGCTTGTTATATACTTAAGTTTTCGAGAATGCTGGCAGCATAAACTGCCCTCAGGTTGACGTCTTCCGAAGGTAAGCAAAAGAAGGGAAATGCGTCAAATGACGTAGAAGAGAACTTTTATAAAAGACATGGGACAAATGCAACTGACTTGTGATAAAGTTAAAGCAGCTGCACAGAATTGTCCAGCTTAGAGGAAACTTGCAGCTAACTGAGCCTGGGTGCACGGCAGGAACTAAGGCTAGGTATGGTAATGCCTAAGTTTGTGAAACACACACACATGACTGAGCTGTTCTTGTCATTGAGCCCAAACGTAATGTATCGGTTCAAACTCGGAGAACTGAATCGAAGTAAGTGTTTCTGAAAATATTAATTGCGAGAAAGGCTTGGCACCGCAAGAAAAATGCTTGGTGATCCAAATGATAGTCGAACTTAGAATCATTTATCAAGAGTCAAACTCCTTACCCCTCCTTCCTCGAGGTATATTTCAGGTAATGAATCCTGTAAAAAGCTAGGCCCTTCTAAATGCCCCCGGTCTCCTGGATCAATATCAAATTAGTTGAAATTGATAAATAATTGAGGGGTAATATGTGAAGGGGAGCGCAATTCCCAGTATCTTAGAAATTTGATTTCAGTTTCTAGGTTATAGCATCCAGAATTGTAACTGTTATAATTTGTACGGATTGGAGGGAAGTAAAAAAGACTAACGTATATGGAGTGTATGCTTAAGTGTTTTTTCACAAAGCCACATTAACCATATATACAGAAAAAGAGAGAAGTGGAGAACGTTAGTTACGCAAGTCCACAATCAGCCTTAGCTTAGTGACTGTGAACGTAAGAATCTGGTGGACTGACCACCACGCTACCGTAAGGTTAAGTTACCATCTACCCCTAAATAATTATGAACGTCAATTGAAATTTCTTTGCTTTATTCTTAAGAAATTCAAGCATTCTAGACAACATTAGATTCCTGGTGATAATTTGGTTCGCCTGTTCTGGCCCATACTTGGACATCATGAAGCACCACCTCACGTACAGAAAAAATATTCAATAGGTGCAATATCGAGATTACGTTTGGTTTGTACTTAACAGATGGCCATGTTAAGGCAAATACGTCTTATTTATTGTAACCTGGCATTGTATAAGGTAACTTAGGAAAGGGAAGAAGTTAAACGGTGATCATGCCCATTGGCTTACTTGCATCAGGTCCCTCACCATAAATGTGAACGGTGGATGATGTTGCACTGCGTTTGAGAGCCAGAGAGTTAATATGTTACCGATAACCGCCTAACTTTTAGCGACAATTGATTATAAAAGGAAACTGAGTGAATAATATTTTAATAGGAATTAATGCATGGATTCCTATCGTTAGGTGCCTTAGTTATGAAATTGTCAGCTGTTTTTGTCACAAAATAGAGTACACAATTAGATCTAAGTTGTTTGATAACTGCGCACTTAAAATCAGTGAAAGATTAAGGCAACAAAGTAATTGAGGAACACAGTTTCCAATGAGAACCTTGATCTGAACGACGATCGCTGCACTGCAAATACTTTCGGTTTTGAAAACTATAACCGTGAACATCACCCAATATGTCTTTCTAATGGCAAGAGACGACTGCCCACCATTCTAAGAACAGCATGTATGTAAGAAATAGGATGGATCCTTCCTAGTTAAGCCAAACATGGCTTACAGTACTGCTTGGACGGTTGACACTTATTACATCATCAGTTAGACATTAGAATTAATATCGTGACGTCCTCCTATTCATGTTTACTGTCTCAAGTACCTATAGGACCATGAAGCTGCCACGCCAAAAACAGGGCTCGAATATGCAGGTTCTTCCCATATTGTAGCAGTTTTTGTGCATGCCTTCACTTCTTTCCTCTTGCAGCTTATAAAATACAACTAATGCTTTAATCTCCACTGACATTTTTACATTTTGCTTCTACAGGAAGTTAACAAATCAAAGCCCCATAACTTTCCACTTGTAAGTTAATCTAAATAACAAAGACTGTTCGGGAAAATCGTCTATTTTATTACTATTCGTTTGCCGCGCCCACCCGAAGTTCCAGCAACTGAAAAAGACATTGATAAACATGCTGGAACATTTTAATCGAGCATGCTTTGAAGGGTAGAATGCTATTTTTACTGATAGAATGGCCTGTATCCGTTTATAGGTATGGAAGCCCAAATTGCAGCCACTTGTCCGCTTCACTATGAGACCAGATTTGTCCGCATTTCGCAAATCCTCTCTGATCCATTTTCGATTATTTACTTCTTTTATTTATATGAAATGGAACCCGTTATTATAGCATAGAGCCATTTTCTGATAATCATAGCTATAGAGCTTATTCTTCAAAATATCAAATGTGCAAATAGCTGGCCAATGTTATTTCAGTTGTTTTAGGTAAATATGAGTGATTTTATCTAACTTGTTTATCTTCCCGACTCGAAAGAAAATATTAAGTACTTGAGTGCTAGGAGCTCTCTCTCGTATTACTCGAATGCATGTGTTTTACTCGTGTAACCGTTTCCTCGAATATCCACAGTACTGAATTAAATATCACAAAGGCATCAATCTTTCTTAGCGTCTTGTTCAGCTTCCCGTTGTGGTTGGTAAGCTGCTTCGGAGTCTAAGGATCTCATTTAAATTGAGTGTGTGAAACACTGATATATAGTAACTGCGATTGCTACTGATTACTTTTTTCTACCCTAACAAATAGATTGTCTATGCTAGTATGACGGACTGGACTATAAATACCTCCAATTTTGCCAACGGATCAGTGCTGTCAAAAGTACCTGGTGTTATCGATTCTGATGGTGGAAGCGAACACAGGATCAGCTGGTATTTTAGTGCAAAGTCAGAGAACCTTGGGCAGCTATACCCGCAACCCGACCAAGCAAGGGTACGTATAGCTTTGCAAATACTCATGTCTTGTAGGGATTCTTTTAACGGAGCTTGTGGCCCTTGTCCTACCAGGCAGATTTGAATGCGCTACTAAAGTGTTGATTGCTAAGAGATGTTGGACTCGTCGCCACCCTTCATCGAGAGCTTTTAATTGGTCGTGAATAGGCTGGCAGTAGATCATGAAAGGCTTACGATACCAAGAATCTAGATTGTAAATTGGCCTCTATTGGATGTAAATGGGTCACCACTATGCAGTCGCTTGTACCTGTTTTTGCATAGCTTAGCCTGTCACATATGTGTCGCACTAAACATGCTTGAAGAACACGTGAATTTGCTACCTGTTGTTGGCTCGATATTAAATTATGGTATTATGTTATATATCTCTCATGATTCACTTTGCAGTACACCCAACCGATATTAGTCAGGAGGGAATGGTCAGTCCTCAGGGATGTTTATTGGTCATTCGATGCAAATTTCTAACATGTATATTGTTGTGTACACTTTGTCTTTCTTCACGCAACTTCCTCCTTTAACTTGTTTATTTTTTATTTATGATGTCAGTATAGGGATCACAGAGTTATTAATTGTAGTCCAGAGAAAATAGTTTCTAATATAATTTATAGGCAGGGCGTGTAGGCATAATGGTAATACAAGGGAATAGGCGGTTCTTTAGAACGAAGTTGGCACTGTCGGTGATTTTCTTGTCTAAAGAGATAAGATAATGAGGATTCAAAAGTATACGACTTTGAATGTGAATTAGTGATTTCCATAGTAGGCTTATGCCACTATCAGAAAGGCAAGACTCTTAATTTTATGGATTTAAATGTCGTAATTCCAAAAATGCATCGATAAAGGAGAATCAACTAGTCACAGTACGGTTTGAAGAATAACGTGTTTCTGTTATCTTTTCTCGTGTACAGCCCAATTTTGATGAGACCAAGGAAATACACTCTCCAGAGCAAGCTCCAGCTATAAAATTGATAAGGACTGGTGGAACACCTTTAGATGGTACAATAACCAAATCGGAACTAAGCAACGAAACGTTCACGTTTGCAAATCGATCGGACGGAGGAAATGTTGGTGGCACTGATGGAGAGAATGAACATAGACTTTCCAGGGAAGATATATTTCAACGCAAAAGGGAACTCATTGGAGAAGATAGTTTCGACGACGTTCCAAGCCAAAATATATCAAGTGACAAGATCGAAAAGGAGCAACGTGAGCGCAGAGGCACATTTGAACAAATGCTAGGGGAAGATACAGTTGGATCGATAAGTGAGAGCCGTTCAGATGTATTTGATGATAGTGTCCTACAGAGCAGACAGTCGGAGGGTAGAATCGAGGAGTCCTTCGGAGAAGACAGTTTGAGCTTTTTCCGAGGACAAACACCGTCGTCCATTGGAAATTACATTTTAGCAAATATTCAGAAAGGGAGAATCAGCCTGGCAGGGATGTCTGGCAGTAAAATATCTGAATTAACTGGTAAACTTGCCGCGAGCACAGGTATTGATCCCAATACAATTATAAAACTCCTGTTTTCTCTTCAAGAATACGAACGGAAAAGAAAAACCGCGGATCGAATGTCGAATCTGGAAAGCGCTACCTCTTGTTCATCAGACCAAGATGACGAAATCAGCAGTGCGCAGTTATCAAGGCAAAACTCGGCACGTTCAGTTAGTAGTCAGAAGGGGGTGAGAATGCCTCTGACGGGAGATTTGGCTCTTTCCCGAAAACAGAGTGCTGCAGAGGTTGGTTATAATGGTAGCTCAAAGTTATACACCACACCTGATGAAAAGGAAGAAAAAAGAAGCGCCAACAGGATTAGTGCATCGCCGAATTCCACAATCCAAAATGCCCCAGCTAGTAATGTAAGAAAACTGGATTCACAACAAGTGATAGGTTCGCGAATTAATACTCCCGTGGATTACATTGGGTCTACATTTGCAAGCACCTCCTCTGGTTTGATAGATATATTTCAAAGCAAGGACGTAACAGACGACCGTTCCCCTGCAGTGAGCCAGCTTGTCGTCGACAAGACATCGTTGATGACGCATAATTTAAAACCAGTTTCGTCGGTACTACCGATACAGTTTCCCACAGATGCAGTTCTTTTTCGAGATTGCGGCGTTCAGTGCAATTTTGTCAGCGGTGATGAATCCCGTTCTGTCGCCCCGAATCGAGAAAAGAGCTACGAAAAGTCACCGAGTCAGGCAGGCCCGGACTCAATTAAAACAGATGCTATAACTCAAAGTGAAGAGCAAAGTAACGGGTTGGCGTATAGTTCTGCTGGTGAAGAGAAGGTCCCGGGTTCATTATATATTTCACCGAGTGGACAGCGAGATGAGAGCATTCTTGCTTCTTCTTTCGATTCGAAGTTGAAGTCAAACTATGGCATGAAAGGGGATTCCCCGCAGCCATTTCTGAATAGTACAGCTGTCACGCACCATGCACGTGTTAATCAAGTTTCCGGTTATAACCAGACTGCAAGTTTACAACCACTTGCAGAGGTGAAACCAATGGACCAGGAAGAGGATTCTATAGAGCTTCAAAGGGGAGCAAGGACAGGAAAGAAGATGGGGAAACCGGGAAATCTGCGGCAACTAAATGCAAGTAGGCCAGAAGAAAGTCATTCGAATCAAGCAGCCATACCCTTTGAGAGTTACCCTCTGAAGGCAGTAGACGAGCAAGTGGGTTCTCAGGACCTTGTAGTAATTGGCAAGAAAAATGTAAGAGCAGAACCGTCTGAAAATAGCCGGCACCCTTATGTAAACACACCCGGAATCATGGATTTTATTACTGGCACTAATGTTTTGGCTCAAGACAGCAATCAAAGTAAAGCAGAAGACAGCGGACGTCCCTCAGCTTTCAGTCCTTTGATGCTAGAAGTAACAGGTGATGCAAACCTAGATCCTATTCGTGCACCTGACTTGAAAGATGGTCACATCGACTATGTCAATGATCTTGTTAACCCAAGCGTAGCACCAATAGCTCTTGAGCCTCATGATGAACTGGAACGTACAAATACAGACGTTGGATTCCAAACTCTCCCAATACAAGGCCTTTCCCGACAACAGATGCCAGTAGATCTACCGACAACAAACAGCCAAGTCCCAGGAAAAACGGTAGCACTTTCTCCCCCAGTCATAGTTGACGAAGACCTTATATTTAAAGAGATCCAGTGTGTGGGTGTGAATGTAAACAAAGTGTTAAAGCTACATAATGCTGGAAGCAGATGGATGCAGTGTCGTTTGAAGTATGCGTACTATACAGTAAATGGAAGTAAGGTGAGCTGAGCTATCTCACTCGTAATTAATTCAATGCTGCCATGCTCTATTTTTTACTTATTTCGAGTGGTCGATCTCTTCTTAAATAGAAGAAAGCCATCAGCACTGGGAAGCTTTGAAGCTATAAAAACATACAATAATAATTAATGATAATAACTCATGATAAGGCTGTATTTATTACACAAAGGTCGACAGAGTCGTGTACATATGTCACCATCAACTATGACTTTGATAATTGTGTTTATATATTGAAGTATTTGTATTCCATAATTTACTGAGTTTGTAAGCACCCCGCCTCTCTCTGACACTACAATATTTTTTAATATTTGAAAAGCCAATATAGTTACTAATTACAGAATACTATCACTCTTAAGGGAGCCGTTCTGTGATGCCATTGAATCGTCAGTTTTAGTCACATTTTTTACAACTGTCTCGGTGAAACATCTCTCGGATGGTAAAGCGGTTTACAAGTAAACGATGGCGGAATCAATATATGCCGAAAACGACAACCGGAGATTTGTGATAATCAGCGTAGTAATCAGCACAAGTGTTGCGCTTGACGTTGGGAACAATTTTGGTCAGTATTTATGTTAATAACAATCTAAGAAAAATTGCAGTCATATATATTTTAAATATAGCGATAAAAAACTCGTAATATTTTATTTGGCAGGGACAACATTAAAAGGGTTATAAAACATGACTAGTTTTCTATTCAGCCACTTTAAGTTTTTGAATTGGACACGGATGTTAGTTAACAGTGGTTAGCTGTACGAAAATATCAGTGAATAAGCGCATGTTAATTACCATATAAATCAGAAAGTTGCTGCTGCGATGTTACTCATTTGGACATATCTAAAAAGAATACATGTTTTGCACTGTAAATGGAAAATCAGAAATTATAGTTCTTGAATATCCTATATCGTGCTATCCTATTTGACATCAGGATGTCACATAGCATAGCACATCCTATCCATGCATATTACATCAGTTGATAATCTCTCTTTACTGTTTAATTTTACTTATCTTGCTCACGTCTCTCATCCTGTTTGTTTGTTTGTTTTTTGTTTCATTGCCAGATCGATTCAGAGCAAGGGAGTGCTTTTGTTTTCCAGGAGAGAGTGATTTTGCCACCACATACAACAGAAGAGATCAAGGTAATCTGGTTGATAGATGAGAAAGTCGCGTTTAGTTATATACGCTGATGATATGTCCAATGTTTCTTCAAGTTTCTGTCAATAACAAGGGTGTTCGAGTTTTTTATTTGAAAAAGGCAGTCATCATCATGATCATCATGCTCATGACTATCAGATGGTCGTTATCATAATTATCATGATTGACGTCTTTTATCATTCTCTATCGTGTCGAATTCTATAAAGCTCTATACTTCATTTTTTGGAGAAGAAATCTTATCCCTGATTTCACGTCATCATATATTTTTATATGTACTTGTTTCCTTTGTAATCTTTTCAATTTCTTAACACTTATACTTTTTCACTGCTCATAGGTTAAATTTGAACCCAAGGTACCCGGATTATATGTCGCCAAAATTTCAGTGGATTCATGCCCTGCAGTACCGACTGCTGAAGAGCAGGACACTGAAGGTTCTACTTGTCGGATTGTTCATGCCGAAGGATTTGCGGAGCTTCCTAACGTCGAAGTACGTTGTGCGATTAATGGTATAGAAATGTATAAACAGGGGAATTACAACAATTTGTGCTCTAGCTTGCATCACTTTCTTCTTTTCTTTTGTTTGCGAATTATAAATAGCCGTTTCATATCCGAGATAACTGGTTAGTAACCCAACAGTGTCTTTTCCGAATAAAATAATCAATTATTTATTTTCAGTTTTCTTCTGTTCCCGTGGAACATTTCGTGTGACTTACGTTGGCATAAATTGAGTTATCTATGTAAGACTCTTCCATCAAAGTCGATTTTGTTTCAATAAATTTCAAATTTAGGAATCATACAATTACTTAGGGTTATCCATTCTAAATATTCTGAACATAATATCCCTGTATGTTTACATGTTGCTTTGTAAGATCATGAAGCAAAATTTATATGGGTCACGCGAAGTAAACCCGTCAAAAACATTGCCCTGCTGTATGGGATTTTTCGTTGTAATAGGAACTTGTAAATTTGGAGCCCAGAGGGTTCACCATTTTCTCTTTGACTGTTTATGGTATCAGCACATCTCTTGACTAACCTCTTCAAATCAAGTTCAGTTTTTATGCCATTATTGATGGCTTATTTAGCTGCCTCTCCTTTGTTTCTCCCCTCAAATATTTGTTTGTGATAGAAAGCTTCGGTTTACTTTTCGTCGTTTTAGCCCAATTTCAACAACGAGCTGGACCCATTCCTAATACATAAAGGCTAAATTGTTATACGTTTGTTCTTTATTGACGTACAAATTCAAAACTTTGCTACTTGACAATTTTTTAAAAAAATTTCAGGCGTTTTATGTGACCAGTCACTGGTGAAAATGTTTGCAAAATATATCTGTTGCCTAAGGTCATTTTTAATGTTTTTATACCGTGGGATGAATTTTTTTCTAGAATTTTTCTAATTTTTCTGCAGATTCTCCAAGAAGATAGTCAGATTGATTTTGGTGAGATCAGCTACGGGGGCAGCAAGTCAAGACCAATAAGGATGATCAATAAAGGGCAGGCATCAGTTCCAATACGAATGATAATATCAGGGGTATGTGTACGAAAACATTTTTTAGTGTATGTCACGTTTAGTAACTTTTGTTTTAAATCTATTTTATTTCATAGGAGCTTCTAATAAGGACTGGAATTTCGTTAAATTTTTTTTTGTTAAAAGATGTTTTATTCGTAGATTTTATAAGGAGAAGTGTAGTAATTAGTAAAAATGTAATAATTGATAAACTTTTTCAATTCTGAAATAATTATGTGTTAAAATAAGCATTAAAGCACAAATACCAGTATATCAATTGTTCTTAAGCGGGGTGGAAGATCCGTAGTCTCGTTTTTAGTAGTGGATCGCATTGTACCTTAAAATCTGTAATGTATTACTTTACCGTCGGTTACGTAAATTACAGTTGTAGGTAGGCTTTCCTTGTTGTAGGGAGTGGGTACTTGGCTAATTATTTTATTGGGGGCGGTGCCAAATTCAGATCTGTCCAGCAAGGGTGTAACCATAATATCAACTGAATTGTGAAGTTGCCATGAATGTCAAACACACTAGTGGATACTCTTACTGAGATTGATTTATCTTTACTAGTGAGTTCTCGTAATATTTTTTTCCTCACAAAGCCGTTCATGTGCGTGAAGAAAAATCACTAGGATGGCGATTGACACCTTTAACACCCACAAGGGTCCTGCATTACTGGTTTTTCATTTTTAGATCTTTACTAATATTCGCTATTTCTGAAAGAGGGAGCGAGATTTACAAGGGTGTTACAACTTGTTAGTACCTTGATGGGGCGCGGGAAAAAAAGAAGCAACATGTCTCTCTGTATTTGACTTAGTTATGTATCGAGATTTCTGTTATCGTGTCGCTCTCGTTTCATTTTTTTAAGAATTTTTTTGCCCAGGTTATTTCCATTGAATTTATCATGATTGACCACTTTAAGTAAGTCTTGAAAGAAAGAGACATTGAAAACTACAGTCAGTGGACTTTTCAGCCATTGGCAGAGAGTGTACCTATTAAATGTGAAAAGTATACCATCAGTACTGTAAATAATGCCTTTTCTTTATAGAGTGCTACTATTTGGCCGTGCTTCTCGTTCGTGAACAGTGACTCTTCTCCGAGGGGATCTCCAAATGGGAAGTTCCAGCGCGTAGGCTCAATGACAACACCTCCAATGCTGTCTTTCACATTACCTGGACGAAAGGAGAAGGTATCGATTTGTCATTAATCTGCCAATAGGGAACCGTCTCTAAAGTAGGCATTATTGATACTAGTAGTATGTGTCTGTACAGTAGTATCATCTTAGTAGAGAATGAACATTATGTGTTTTAGGTATACCCCAAAAGGCCGCATTGAATCGTGTGAGGTTTGTTCTTACTGTAAGCTTTTTGGTGAAATTATACCGTTTACGTTGTTTCTCGCTTTGCCCCATTTAAATTGCAAACATTTAACAGTGTTTATGTCAGTTAAAGGTGCCACCCTTCACGTCAATTAGTAAGCGGTTAGGTTTACCTTGAGACTCCTTGCTTTACTTATTATATGTTGGTATGCTTTCCAAGACCACTCCTACTGTACAGTGCTACTTTTGTGGCCGCCACACTTCTCATTCCTGTTCACTTTCTTGTTGTGGTTGTCCTTATGGGTGATCTTTTTGCTCCCCTTACTGGACCCCTATTAACAAGTATGTATAAATAACTTGTCTAATTAACGAAGAAACGAACAAACGGATTCACTAACCGAACTCAGCGTTTTATGTAAGTAACCGGACGTTTTTAGACTAACCCAAGGTGGCGAACCTAATAATCTAGGGCCATACGGAATATTCCTTTCATTGATGAATTTGGTGGTTTTTTACCGCTTACATGAGATTCTAGAGCTTTTGCCATCAGAGTTGACATGGCTTTGTTACCATTTCTTATCACTGGTTGGCTACATGTACGTCCAGGTTGGGAATGGCCAGGGAGCTGGCTAGAAGTAATTTCAATTTGAGCTGATTTCTTTCGCTCATCTGATGTTGCAAATTCTCTAAAGTAATATTCACCTCTGCAATATTCTAATGAACGGCTTCATCTTTGGCCATGTAACCTTTGCTTTCATCAGATGGGACCTTGTCGATGTTTTCCTCATTGCGTCAGAACTGTTTATTACGTTACCGAGACTCTTTCAAGTGATGATGTCAATAATTTGTCAAGACTTGATATTTTGACTTTAATATCATGTTGATCGCAATATGTCGCTGCTGCATAGGGATTTCTTACATTGCGCCTTTTTTAAAGTCAACGTTGACCATTGTTTCTGCCCTCAGGTTTCATCATGTGAACCGTGCGTTGTTTGGATTCAATTTAAAGCACCATTCAAGCAGGAAAAGAAAGGTATAGGCAGCGTGAAGTCGGTATTTAACTGCAAGATATCTGTTGCTCTTCCCCATCTGTGATATTTGTCTAATCATTGGAAATGTGAAAGGCCTAATAGTGCGATCAGTTGTCAGTCTGGCCTTGATTTGATTTCCTACACCTTAGCAGAAAGTAAAGTGCCTGGCTTATGGTATTCCATAATTTGGCTTTCAGGGTAAAGGGAAAGTCTTAAAGTCGCATTTCTTTGTAATGAATACACACATATGTTAAGAGATGTCTTTAATAATCTCTCTTTATAATCCCTCTCATCTGTTGTAACTGTAAGTTCACTTTTCTCGATAATGCTGGCCTAGACTCTGCTTTGCACAAAAATGCGTTATACAAAGATTTACAAGTTATGGAGTTATTTTGATGGAAGCTTTATGTGTATCAAATTTACTCTATCCCATGCTTGTTTTTGATTTAGGGCTTTTTGAGATCTGCACTTTTATACGCGATTGTTAGTATAATCTTTTGATAAACGAAGAGTATTTAAATTCTAGGTTCAAGAGGAAAGCCAGGACCCCCGGAGGAATTCACAGCAAGAGTAGACCTTGAGGTTCATGGAAAAGGGACAGGTATCAAATCTTAGCTTTGACCTCATAAAAGTTCTAGACGTTTTGTTCTTACCAGTAATATTTAACATAGGTAAAAATGAAGGAGAAGAATGTTTCATTTAATGGGTAAAGCAACAAATCGAACCACTTCAACGCATATTTACCTTTGTTTGAGTTACATGTGATGTTAAGCTTTGTCATCTTTTGTGTCAGTGTTTTACGTAAACGTGGTATGCAACTTTTTACTTGAACGTTGTACTATGTCTATATCTTGACTTTTTTCCTCAGATTTGATCTTGGGAAGTGTTTTGATGAAAGCCGTGGTTGGTTTAGCAAAACTATATGGGGCCAAGGATCTTCGGGTATGTGACAGCGTTATACAGGATATTGTTAGTACATGGATTACGTTTTGATATGATTTTCTACTTTTTATTGTATGCATCCTCTTGAATCTCTTGTTCATCTAAATGCCAGTACATGCTAAGGCTCAAGTAATCGATGGAATATTTCGGTGTGATAATATCCCTTTTTAAATTTGCTTAGCTGTTTAATAGCTCTTGAGCGTCACATTCACAGAGAAAGAAGGTTCGAATTGTAAATTTATTTCCGAGGATTGAACGTGACTCTTCTGAAGTTAAACTATTCCCATTATTGTTCATTTTATTTGTTTCCATGTTGTTATATTTTCTTGTTACAGGCCGTCACCTTGTCTACAACGGAAAACCAAAGAGTTAGTAGATCATTGGAATTACTAAATGCAGGAAATATATCAATGCATGTGGACTTGAAGTTTCAAAATAATGATGGATTATTCGCAGTTTTACCTGACAAGGTTCTTCTTAGACCGAATCAGGTAAGACTTTAAGACCGAATCGACTACATTCGTGAAGTAAATGTTTCTGACCTCAGTTGGTATCTACCCGAACCTCTTAACAACGAGGCGGAGGAGAGGGTAGAAAATGTCTCAGAACTCATCCTCTTCAAAACCGACATTTTGCTGCAATGGATGTCTCTACAGTTTCCGCTAATTAAATTCCAAATTGCCTTTAAGAGCTATGGGTGTTATGTGGCAAGTTCTGTTCTCATTAAATCTGATGTTTTAATAGTAGGGGTGCAAAGAAGAGTAAGATCGATTAATCGCTTGATCCTGTACTCATCATAATACTTCCGAGCCATCCTGTAATGGTCATTTTCAGATTGCATTTTCCCCACCTTGCCTGTTTTTTGCGTGTAATTTTAGTCTTCAAGGTTAGTATTCGCCATTATATTGGATTAAATCAACTGCAAACATACCTGATCCAATATTTTCTTAAAATAGCTGGATGCAAAATTCAACCCTATACGTCCGAAGCATGACGAGATATTTACCCATTTGGGCATTTCTGCAGGTATTATTGAGGCACGTCATTATTTATCTTATTTCTGATATTTTCATTTGATGGTGCAAATTGTGTTACGTACATCCTTCTTTAGATGACGAAGGAGTCCTCACATCAATATCCAACAACATTGAGCTTTGATTTTGATACTGGATTCAACCAGGTGCATCTAACTTTTAAATATGCTTTGCGCTCTTTTCCGAACAGTTTTAAGAGAATCAATTGAATCCTCGTTTTAAGGGGCCTGATTGTAAGTGTTTTTCAGACGTTTGAGACCCAATTGATAATGTTTACCAAATGTTACCAATCATTTTAAGTAATCGTACTTTTGTTGGAGTTTAGATTTTTGTCTTCTTGGGATTGTACACCCGTATTCTTATGCCCTTTCCCCAGAAAACCGAGGTATTTGTGCACTTTGAATCACCCAGGCCAACAGTTGTTGATACGTGAGTATTTTTTAAAATATTTTGTTGTAACTCCCTTCGAGTGTGGGTGCAGACAAATCGTTACTTGACGTTTATGTTTATCAGATGCAGTCGAATTCGGATTCGTACATTTGCGATCCAGCATTTTATCAATGATGTACGAACACATTCTATTCTATTATTTTCTTTCCTTTCCACCTGCGAATCTAATATTTGTCTTTGAACCTCATCCTTCTCGTTTCCCGGCTTATAGTAGGTCATTACAATATTGCAATATTTTTTTCGGATCGGCTCCATAGTATCACAATTGTAACGTGTCATCTTCTCCTAATCTCTTTTCCAGGCCGAGGATGTTTATATTTGATCATAGTACTGCTTTGTCTAGCATCTAGGTCCTTGCAACACTAACTTAAACAAATAGTACAGATATTAATAATACCTCATATTACCATGTCCAGAATGTTTCATATGCTAATTATATTGCTTCAAGGACAGATTCTGGCAGTAAGAATGATAAAGTGTATAATGCTGTTTCTGTAATGTTATCTGCAATACTTCCTTACCTTTTCCATTCATGTAGATCTCTTTTGTTGTTTATCCCTCCCGATGGACCGTGTCATGAGTTACACGTCAGAGGTATGGCTGCAGCCAGTAAGACATTAAAGGAGGAAGGGTACGTTGTTGTGTTTTCTCAACTTCAATAGTTCTTATGCAGAAAACCCATTATTGTACAAGTCAAATGACATGGCTGTCTAAGAGGTATCCGCTCCTAATTAAATGGGAAACATGTGAAATTGGTTATTAAATGTGCTCTTTTGAGCTACTGTGTTGAATTTCAATGATATAGAAGACCCTGATCAATGTTTGTTGTGGCATAACGATAGCAATAAGGAAAAAGTGGAGAACTCTTAACGTTTACCATTTTCTTTAATTTGCGATTATATTTTATTGCTCTTGCTGTGTAAATGATTCTCATTAGACCCCATCTCTGTCTCGGTTACTAATCATTCCTCTTCCTAAGATGACACTTTTCCTGTACGGATCAGTTCTCTGCATAGATGATGAAAGGAAGCATCAAATATATAGAGAAACGTGAGTAACTGCTGCTGGAATGCTGCGAGGGGTGATTGGAAAGGTTCACAACAACAAAATTGGAAATATTTTAGAGTTTGAATGAGAGAATTTGATTGAAAATTCTAAAGAGTTACTAATGAGAACTTTTTTCGAGATGTAAGTTTCAGATACCATGTCCTAAGATGATTTCAATGGGTTTTGGACAGAAGTACATCCCTTGATGATGACAGTCCTTCCATGATCAAGTCAGATGGCGGAGAGAGGGTGATCTGCAACATTGCGTAGAACTTGATATCGATGTCCACTAGTGTCAGGGGAACTGATGTTGCGACTTGAGAAATAGAGTATGTTGTCTTGTGAATGAAAGTACTTTTAAAACAACAAGATTTTGTTGTGGAGATCAAAGAAAACATTCTTTGTTGTCATTAAAGTCAATATGACCCAGTAGCAAGGCAACGCACCAGGCTGCCATGGGTCCTGGAATCGAAACCTGCTTGTGACACATTTCATTTCTGTGGTGGTTTCTCGAAAATGTTTCCAAGAAAGCACTAAATGATTGCGCATGAGGATGACGAGTGATGTATGTAATTTTACTGTCACCATTTAACATATTCATACTGGTTCTATTCCCAAGACCGCATTCACTATGTCATTTCAGTTGCTGCCAAGGCACCTTGATCGTTGATGTTTTATAAGTTAGAAGCTGTACCCGCGATCGTTGATTTTTAATAAGACTGAAAATGAATATCCATTACTGACTTTGTTACTTCTCCCGAGTGACCTGTAGGTAAGGAAATAGCTTCTTTTGTGATCAACTTTATTATCAATGCAAGGATAAATATGATAACCGCTCTTACCAGACACATATTCTAGTGGTACAACACATAAATCTAGTTCAATAATTCCCCTGTCATGTTGTTTTGCACTCAACATAACGCTTTATTTGTTACTACTTGTTCACAAACTCCCACTTTGAATAGTAGCTAGAAACATATATGTCAACCAGCAAAACACTGTCTTTTCTATTTCTCTAGTCTCTCTTTAAGATATCTTATAGATGTCTTTAAGATATATAAAATTTCTCTAGTCTCTATTTTCTTCAGGATAATGTTTTGCAAATTTCAATTTGTTTACTTTCATGTGTTTAGACAAGCACTGCTTTGTAATAAACCGGTTTTATGCTGGGCTGGCATTCAGTTAGGGCAATCAAAGTAAGTAGAAAAAGCAATTTTGTTTATTATATATCAAATGTTTCTGTTTATTGAATATTAAATGTCTTGGTTTTCGTTATCTCCGAAGGTGTCATCCCTCGCAGAGAAATAAAAAGAATAAAATGAGAATACAACTTATTTACCTTAGTTTGGCACAAAATATTTGACGTAGATTTTACATTCTTTAACTACGTATAACTAGATTGACGATCGGTAGGAGAACTATGCAGCACCCTTAGATTAATATCTGGCGCGAAAAATTTTGATACTATTGTTACCCCGTAGTAAATTATTATTTTCGACATCAAATGACCAGTTAGTCATAAACAGACTTGTATCAAAATTGAAAGGATGGCAGCAAGAATTTCATCTGTTAAGTCATCCTTCTTTTTCAAGTCAGTATTCAACAACTGATGGTATTTCTTTATCTGATCAGGAGTAACACCATCAAGTTCATGTCCTAATCTTCTAAACAATCAAGATCAATAGGAAACACACATTTTGTAGAGCTTTCAACAGTGGATCTGTTAATTTTATCAATTCGTGACCACACCTCTCCAACCCATTATAATTTAGGTGCTGATAACCGACTTGTTTGTGTCCTTCCCGTAACTATCTTCCCGTTTTAAGATAAATTGATTATGTAAGACCACGAGCTTATGTTCAGGGCTCTATAATCGGGATAATAATTATATTTGGAAAAGGGTAGCTGATTATCAGAAGGGCTTTTTATCAGGGGTACTCAATCGTTTGGGCTTAACGGTAATTTGTTTATGAGCATTTAATGGTAGAGTTACCATTGGTGTAGTAAAAAAATGGTTTCCTTGAGAGATACATTTTGTTGTTTCATCACTGTAGTACTCTAGGGATGCGATTCATGTGTCATGTACAGATGGGCTGTTTTCACCAAACACCCTTCTTTTCCATTCTAGACAGCAAAGGATTACTTTACGGAATAATACCAATCACAGCGAAATGAAGCTTTCTCTTTCGATTCAAGGTGGACATTCAGATTTTCAGGTCAGATCTCTTGTTTATATCTTATAGTACTTTAACAGGATCATCTTTTGTTAAGGTTATTGGGCCTTTATTAATTATTGTTAGCCAGGAGAGTTTCGGTGATCTTGTATTCATAGGGACAGATATATACATTTGAGTTACCTCTGTTACACGCAAGTTGCTAGGACGCCACAACGGTCTCTAATCTCAGCACATTTTAAATTTCCCCCTTTGAATTAGAGGAGTTTAGTGCGAGTAAAGGATTGCATGGAAACTTCAGGGTTCAAATAATGTGTTCGCAATTCGAAAATTGCGAGGCCATGAACGGATTTCTTACAAAAGGCAAAGAGGGAGGGTCCTTTTTCGAAAATGTTGCGATCCTGAACTTACCTACCAATACCCGAAGGTTCACTACCATTTTCGCAACAAAAATTTCAAAGTAGTGATCAAAAATACGACCCCTGTACTTTCAAAATTGAAGACTTTTAACTGCTCAAATAGGGATATTCCCATTTTCCAATTTTATTGGTTTTGCCACTTTGTGTTAATGACATACAACATGGTATTTTATTGCCGGTATGGTTAGTATAACCGATGTGTTTGTCATGATTTCTAACGCAATGATCGGATTCTCATTAAGCCTTGGTTATGGTTAATGAAAAGACTAAAGTAATAAACAACCACTTGTATATTTTACATGCCATACTACCGAAGTATTGTAATTTTAGTCATTGGTCTGTGTCTTAATTGAGGCGTAACGCAAAAAATATATTTTGTGAGCAATAGGTATTTACCAATAGAGTTACCTAACGTGGGAGCAAATGTGTGGAATAACCTCGTTTGTCGTACATAAAGACGTAAAGCACTTACTTGCATAACTGTGGATCAACTTTATGTAATAGTTAGCTAGTGAAAAGATCTTGAATCGATTTCCAAATCTGAAAAATGTTTGGATTAAGCTTGGGAAAACTTGTAGTAAATACTTCATCACCGACGTTTTGTTAATCACAAGGTTACGTTATTTATCTTTATACGTTATAAAGATAATACATTGCTCTTTTATAATAATATTAACAACAAAATATTTGATGGTCATGCCTCAATCTGCTTTGTGTACTACCTAATTGACCAACTGATATCGGAGCATTCCACAGCCCACGTTGGCAGCAAAAAAACAAGTAAAAGAGTATAGATTTCTTATGCACGGTCACCCCTCCCATACCATTTTCAGTTGGGTTGACCACTTTCTTCTCGTTTGAAGTGTAATAACTAGAATCGGTAGAGCGTTTTAACGTAAGTCGAATTTTAGTCGTCAGATTTAGAAGAAAGTATAACAGGGAACTAGGTGTAGAGCTGCAGCATAAGGGAGTCCACGTGATAGCGATCATGTATAAGAAACAGGTTCTGCATCCGTATGATTTATTTGACCTTAGCTCTTGCTTTTTCAAGTCAAGGTTACCATCAGGTTGTGTTGACGATCAAGTCATGCATTATTCCGTTTCTCACGAACTATGAGTTCATAGCAAAGTGAAATGATCTTAGTAGCAAAGTAGATACTTATCTGCATGTTGCCACTAGCTTCGATGTTAATTATTCATATGTCATATTTCTTTCTTGCCATTGACAGATTCAAAATGCTTTTGGTGATTCTAATGCCGAACCGAACTCATTCAAAATTACCGTCAAACCTCAGGTATTTTTCACAACCATAATGATTCAGAAGTACGATGATCCCTATATATTTCGTATTTTGTAAAGCTGTTCTGTAGCCTCTAACGATAAAACGTAGAGGCAGCTTAGCAATCCGTTAGTCTTAGTAGATCGCCAGCCAATGGCATTGCAAAGATGTGTTTTTGCTCTACTCGAGCAAACATTGTGAGTTGCGAGAAACTACCATGTAAATTCGAGGATGTCATTACTATAAGACCAGAAAGCAAGGAGGTCCTTTGCTGATGCTACAAGAGCCGGAATGGTAAAGATCATAAAGTATTGTTTACGCTTATTAAATTATGTAACACAGCAATTCATCATCCTAATTACTTGGCTATTCAATTATCAAGTCTTATGTTGCATTGACACTTTATCGGGATATGAATATTACGTACCGTAGAACTACTGAGCAATTCACACGTACAGGAAAAACAGGTCCCACATGGACAGTTGTTCGTAGAGGATGTATAAATGAACACTTTTTGTTCGTCAATGTACTGGTATGTTGCGCGTGTTATAATATTGATGTGTCTTTTCGTTAATTTAACAATGCAGGAGGACTATGTTGTGCATGTTTTGTTCATACCATCGTGTTTTGGACACATCTCCAGCGCCTTGATAGTACAGTCTGTGGAAGGAGGATCCAAATATAAGGTAAAATATGTCATGTTTCTACTTCCTCTCTCTTGCATTGTTCTCCGCACTCTCATTGAAGTGTATTTTTTAAACTTTGGACACAATTGCTCCAGTTAAGTAAACTAGCGAGACACCCGATGAGGCATATTTTTTGGTCATTGTTAACAAAAGTCGATCAAGTGCAGACTCATGTGCCCGAGACTCACCAATGATACTGGAAAGTTTGCATTTTAGTGCTTACGATCAATCAACAGTGTTCAAAGAAATGGTTAGTGAAGCTTTGGAAATGAGAATTTTCGATGTCATTGGTATTATTTGGTCCTATAATTGAAGTAGTCTCAAATTATCTTACATTTTACATTCAGTTGCTTTACTTTCAAATAGGTAGCCACTCAGCCTTTATTAGCACTGTAAACATCATAAAAAGTATGCGTCTTTCAAATGACTCAAATAAAACTTTAACTATCTACCAGCGGTTGACAATGGTTGTTTGTTAAATGCCTAAATAATTCTGATAGCACGTTGAGTAACATCAGCATCATTTTTTTCCTCAGATCCCACTTCATGGTCATGGTGGAACAAGCTATGTTGTACCAACACTGGTCAGAAAAAGTGATGAGGGATACTGGTGCAGCATTGAGAAGGTTGGCGCTGTGAAACTTCCTTATTCTGTCTTTTTACCTTATTTTCGTACGTTACTTACAGGTTTTATGCCCCTCTTGGTAAAGCGCTGAACTAAAGTTCCTTTACGAAATAATGAAAATATTATGCCCAGTTACCTGTGTATTGAAAGCTGATGCCAGTTACCTTGCGCAGCTGTCAGTCTTGTATTCCGAAAATTTAGCTGTTTCAAATTATTTGACGTTTAAGACTAGTATACAGCATAAGGAAATCTGCAATGTGTCATTTACACGATACTGCATCCCTTTTACACTAGATAGCTTTTTTAACAGATAACTACACTTTGTCTTAAAACTATCCGCCAAACAATTGGTACTGGAGTTGCTCTGCCAGTGAACATGGAACCAAAATGTATCTGACACACTTTGGGTATCATGTAACTGCTTCAAATTGTATGACGTTTATGACTTTGCATGTACAGCATATGTAGTGTACAGCATAAGGAAATCTGTAATGTGTCACTTACACGATACTGGATTCCTTTACACCAGATAGTTTTTTACTTGATAATTACACTTTGTCTCAAAAAACTATCCGCCAAACATTTGGTACTGGAGTTGCTCTGCCAGTGAACGTAGAACCAAAATGTATCTGACACACTTTGAGTATCGTGTTAACTGCTTCACTCAAGACTATCCGGCACACTTTCTTCTCCTATTCATCTCGTTCAGAAGTAGAGGTCGTGCAATTGATAGATCGAATCATCATCTTTGGATAGAATCCTTTCTCGAGGGAGATAACTCACTAGCAATATACAGACACTGTCAAATAGTTCTGAATGTGACTTCAAGCCAAATTGATACCAGAAGCTATGCAGTACGGTGTTTATACACTCTATGAGAGCACATTTGTTACCTTATCGGCTGCCTAATCAATGTCAGTAACTACGCATTAGCGTGTAATTTACAGGTCTGTTAGGTATCAAATGCGATCCGTTATTCAAAGCTCTCCGGTATCAAAAGCGATGCAGTATCATGGTCCTTACGTACGAGACAGTCGCCGTAATGGATAATACACTTGACTTCATACTAGTTGAGTCGCTATGTGAAGCTTTTCTGCTACGAGCATTTTGTTTCGAATTTTACCATAGATGACACCAGGGAAAAGTAACGTGGTCAGGATATCTTTGAAAAACACAGGTGTTAAAGATGCGTTTGTGAAGGTGGTGTGCTACTCAGGTAATGCTTAGAAAAGTTGATAGTTGCGTTGCAAGAATGTTATTAGAGTAGTCAACTGGATAGATGCAATATAGTAACATATTGCTTACAGCAAAGCTGATGAAACAGAATCCTGTAATGAAGATACAAGAATGTTTCTGCCAGAAAACTAGGTGTAGATGTGATCCAGGACCAGATAGCATGACGAGGCAGGCGCAGATGGGGGTTGAATTCGATTCTAAGGAATGTGTCCTGTAGTATGCTCATTTTACTACCTACTATGATACACTTAAGATTGAATCTATACGTATGTAGAATTTTATTCGACTGTAATGTGTGACAAGACATCGTACTGAAAAAGGTAGAAAGATGTTTGCTCTGTAGGAAGACCACTGATGTACAAAATGTTATCTCGTCAGAGTACAAAATCGTCAGAATTGAGATAAGAAGAAATCAATGAAACTGATACCAAACTGTGTTTTGAAAGTAGCTAATCAGAGGTCTGACTGCTAGATTGGTGTTGTTTTGACCAATCAGGGGTCTGACTGCTAGATTGGTGTTGTTTTAACCTATCAGTGAAAAGTCAATGAAAAGACAAATTCTTATGGCCGAGTCACATTACTTAATAGCGCTTTTGGCTTTAGAAACCCGAGGTGGCTGTTTCCTGGTAGGAGCTGATGCTTGGCGAATATAGGGCGGAATGTGCTGCTTGATTCTTTCAACTAATCTCAAAGTCGTGCGTCCGACATAGCCAGTCTCGCACAGGCAAGAAAATGGATATACTACGGTGCTGCAATTTGTGGAAGGTACATGGTCTTTGTGGTTAGTTGAAAATGCTTTCTTATCCGTATAGACTACGCGTGGGGTAACAGCGCCGAAACACTTACACACTGTTTTAACC
>JAAAKL020000818.1:0-36183 GCA_010016065.2 Carybdea cf. marsupialis auct. non (Linnaeus, 1758) | reverse complement strand
GAACTTCACCAGCCCCGCCTGTTCGACCCATTTCATGTTGAACTGGGTGGCCGGCATGTCCGAGCGCGGATCCTGGTAGAGCGGCACCAGCGCATCCAGCGGCCGGTCGCCGATCACCACGCCCGCGGCGTGGACCCCGGCATGACGAGTCAAACCTTCGAGCCGGCGCGCGGTGTCGATCCAGCGACGGGTTTCCCGATCGCCGTCATAGAGGGCCTGCAGGTCATCGTTCTGGGCCAGAGCGTCATCCAGCTTGATGTTGAGCTGGTCGCCGATCAACTTCGCAACTTTATCCACCTCGGCCAACGGGATATTCATCACCCGGCCGACGTCGCGCACCGCCGCCTTGGCCTTGAGCACGTTGAAAGTGATGATCTGGGCGACGGTACCGCTGCCGTCAGCGTCATACTTCTGGCGCACGTAATCGATGATCTCGGCCCGGCCGTCCTGGCAGATGTCGATATCGATATCGGGATATTCCGAGCGATCGGGATCGGTGAAACGCTCGAACAGTAAGCCGTAGTGCACCGGGCAGGCATTGGACAGACCGAGGCAAAAACCGACCATCGTGCCGACGCCGGAGCCGCGCGCCGAAGCTGGGATGCCACGCCGCCGCGCTTCGTTGACGAAATCCCAACAGATCAAGAAATAGGACGAAATGATTTTGTCGGCCAGGATGCCGAGCTCACGATCGAGGCGATCGCGAATCTCCTGGGTGATGCCGTCCTCACCGTAGCGCCAGATCAGCCCAGCCTCGGCCAGCTCGCGCAGGGCATCGTCACATTGCGTCTTGAGCTCTTCGGGGGATTCCTGGTCACGGCCGGCTTCGAACGCCCTGAGTTGGAAGCCGGAACAGAATTTCTGCAGCCAGGCGCTCGAGCCTCGGGTCAGGTCGCTGAGGTCGACCTCGTCGCGCACCACCTTGACCACCGGGGCGTAGTTCTGGGTCAGGTCGATCTCGACGTTGCAGCGTTCGGCGATGCGGGCGGTGTTTTCGAGCGCCTCACGCCCGGCACCGTCGGCATAGTCGGCAAAGAGGTCCCACATCTGCTCGGGCGACTTGACGTAGAGATCCTGCGGATACTTCATCCGCTGGTCGTCTTCTTTGATCTTGCCGGTCGAGATGCAGACCAGAGAATCGTGACTATCCCAGTCCTCGGCAGTCAGAAAATGGGAGTCGTTGTCGCACACCAGCGGCAGATCGAGCTCGCGGGCCAGGGCGATCAGATGCGGATTGATCGCCTCCTGCTCATCGATATGGCGTTGAAGCTCGATATAGAACCGAGGTTCACCGTCCTCATTAGGCGCGAAAACCTCCGCGTGCCAACGAGCTTCTTCGAGGGCTCGCTGCCAGTGCTGATCGTCGTTACTGTTGACGAAATTCACCAGGTGATGGGCGAGCGACGACCCGAGATGGCCGTTGATCGCGATCACCCCGTCCCGCCACCGCTCAAGGGTCGATTTGTCCATCCGCGGCTTGTAGTAGAAGCCTTTGACGTAGGCGTCGGAGCTCAGCTTGATCAAGTTCTTCCAACCTGCCTCGTTTTCGGCCAGCAGCACCAGATGGAAGCCGCCGTCCGCGACCCCGGTCCGGGTGCGATCGGTGCGGTCCGAGACCCGACCGCCGACGTCCGGAGCGACGTACGCTTCGATGCCCAGGATCGGCTTGACCCCCGCACCTTGCGCCTGGCGGTAGAAATCCACCGCGCCGAAGAGATTGCCATGGTCGGTCATCGCGACCGAGTCCATGCCCAGATCGCGCACGCGCTGGACCAGTTGGTCGACGCGGTTGGCGCCATCGAGCAGGCTATATTGAGTATGCAGGTGGAGATGGACGAAAGGTTTGGACATAGCGGGATGCCGCTCCCTCAAGAACCGCAAGTTGCCGATAAGAAGCGAGGTTCTTCGCCTCCACTAGCCACCGGCACGGGCTCCCTCATCTGAGGTGAAACTCGCATGGAGGCTAAACTCGCATTGAGGCTAAACTCGCATTGAGGCTAAACTCGCATTGAGGCTAAACTCGCATTGAGGTTAAACGCTCACCGAGGTGAAACGCGCATTGAGGTGAAACTCGCATCAAGGCGAATTTCACAAGATGTGGTGGGTCTCGGCGGTTGAGACCCCAACATCTTACCCCGCCGCCCGGCTGGTTGGAAGCGGATTTTTCGACCGAAGGCGCCGCCGCTAGAGTGGCGGATTCGGGCACAGGGGATATCGCCGCCTTCGAGACATCGCCCTCCTCCGGTCAAGGCGACGCAACCCTCGCGTCTCCGGAACGACGCGGACAACACGAGCCGATGTCCAGTCGAAGCTCGGCCTGCCCCGCCTAAAAGATGCTTGGCATCGAGGTCAGGACGCGGCCGAGCTTCTCCTTCAGGGTCTGATCCATCTTATGGGCCGCGGCGTTGACCGCCGCGACGATCAGATCTTCGATCAAGCCAGGATCTTCGGGATCAGCGGCGTCTCGCTCGATCTTGAGCTGGCGCAGCTTATGGTGGCCGTCCATGGTCACCGACACCATGCCACCTCCGACCGAGACTTCGGCGAAGGTCGTCCCGAGCTCGCTCTTCATCTTGCGCTGGACCTCTTCAGCTTGCTTGAGCAGCTCGTGGGTATTCACAGGAGTCCTCTCCTTGGCGTACCGGCGGCACGCCATTGCAAGATGAGCGGCCGCGCGATGTCGTCAATCGAACGAAGCCAGAGCCTCGTCGAGGTTATCGTGAACTTCGAAGACGGAGATCAACTGGGTGATCTGAAGGATATCCGTCACCTTCGGCGGTAGATTGACCAGTTTGAGCTTGCCACCACGGTTCGAGACCGAAGTATAGGCGCTCACCAGTTCTCCGATGCCTGAGGAGTCGATCGTGGAGACGCCTCCGAGGTCGACGAGGATATTACGGGCGCCCGCTTCGAGAGCCTCGGCCACTGCTTCACGCAAGGCGACGTCGCCGACACCGATCGTAATCTTGCCCTTGGGCTCGATGATCGTCACACCTTGCTCGTGACGCGCGTCAATCTTCATGGGTCGCTCCTTGGTATTGACTATAGAAAGTTGCGTGGTTGGGAGTCCGCGCCAAAGTTGCCTTGCCGAGGTTCTACTGCCCGTCCACTATCGTTCCCGCAGTCCCACAATCTGCTTGCGCAGAGTGACCACGGTGCCCCCTTCAGGGCGGGTGCCGTATTCAATCTCGTCCATGAAATTGTTCATGTAGAAGATGCCACGCCCATTGGGCTTCAGCAGGTTTTCAGGTGCCAGCGGGTCTTCGACCTCCTCCAGGTTAAAGCCCTCTCCCTGGTCGACGACCCGAATGATCGCCTCGTCACCGATGATCGCCAGCTCGACTTCGACTTCCTTTTCCGGATCTTGTCGATTGCCGTGCTTGATGGCGTTAGCCACGGCCTCGCGGATCGCGATTCCTACCCAATGGCGCGAGTCGTCGTCGAGCCCGAGGCGCTCCAGCGCATCGTCCACCACGACCTGGATCAAGTCGATATGCTCGAATCGGCTACCGATCGAGATCCGAACTTGAGACTCTTCGGCAGGCATCGCGACTCGAAGTTTAGCAGAAAGCTCCAAAAATCCGAACCTGTGGTTTGAATCTTAGGGACCGGACGACAGGTCCTGAAGCTTGAGAACCTGAGGAATAATCACCAGCAGCTGGACCGCGTCGAAGAGGAAATGCGCGGCGATCGCAGCCCAGATACTGCCTCGCCAGACCACCAGCCAGGCATAGAAGAGGGACAGAAGCGTGATGCCAAAGAGCATGAACGGCTCACCGTAAGCGAGATGCGCCCCGATAAAGAGCAGGGTCGAGGCGAAGATGCCGATGCGCGGCTGCAGGAAGCCGCGAAAAAAGAGCTCTTCGGCGATTCCCGCGGCCAGACTGACCGCCAAGCGCAGACCGATCGGCAGCGAGGCCAGCCATATGATCTGCTCCGCTGGCTCCCGACTGAGCAGGCGCTCACCCCCGAGGCCGATGATCGCCAGGCTTAGCAGCAGTGCCGCGGACAGCACCCCAAACCAGCCGACCAGGCCCGCGGACAGGCCGATCGCCAGCTCCCGACCCATGCCACGCGAACGTAATCCCAACGACTGGGTCGCGGACGCAAGCGTGCGTCGCACGACCACAGGATCGCGAACCTCCTCGCCGCCGAGACGGTCAGCGCCAAGCCCCTCGGTGATCGAGGCTGAGGGCTGACGTGCAAATCCCAATCGCCACCAAAGCGCCAGCCAGCCGAGCAGAAAAAGTTGCGAGGCGAAGAGCTGAATCGGGTTCAGAGCCTCGAAGTCGATCGTGACTTCCTGATCGAAAAACGCCGCTGGATAGAAGACGCCCAGGAAGAGCACAAACGCCAGGCCTAAGCCGGCGATCATGCGCCGCACCGGATCCTGAAAGCCGGGCGGATCCAGACCTCGCTGCACCGCCTGACGATCGATCATGGCCGCGACCGCCAGGGCGAAGATGAGGGCGATCGCTTCGCGAATCAGCTCCACCGCCGGCCGCCTATGAGATCCAGCATCCGCGGCATGATACTATCGACCGATACCCCGCGATGATGGGATCGCTCGCAACTCGACGAATTCATCGCGCCCTTATCCCCGATCTACCCGAGCACTTCCCGATCTCTGGAGGACTCCCGTGAGCCAATTTCCAGGCGTCGATTATCTGGAGCTCGACGCACTCCTGTCCGACGAAGAAAGGCTGGCGCGCGACACCGTTCGCGAATTCGTCGATGACCTGGTCAAACCGATCATCGAGGAGTACCACCGCGACGCGCGAACACCGCTGGAGCTGGTCCCCAAAATCGCCGAGCTCGGCCTGTTCGGAGCCACGATCGACGACTACGACCTTCCCGGCCTGGGCAACGTCGCTTATGGCCTGATCATGCAGGAGTTGGAACGCGGCGACTCCGGTCTGCGCAGTTTCGTTTCGGTGCAAAGCTCGCTGGTCATGTACCCGATTCACACCTTCGGTTCCAAAGCTCAGCGCGATCGCTGGATCCCGGCGATGGCCGCCGGGGAAGCGATCGGCTGCTTTGGCCTCACCGAGCCGGACTTCGGTTCCAATCCCGGTGGCATGCTCACCACCGCCCGACGCGAAGGCGCCGAGTGGGTGATCAATGGCTCCAAACAGTGGATCACCAACGGCACTCTGGCCGACGTCGCAGTGGTGTGGGCCAAGACCGATCGAGGAGTTCGCGGTTTTCTGGTCGAGAAAGGCACCCCTGGCTTCACCGCCCGTGACCAACACGGCAAATTCTCCTTGCGCGCCTCGACGACCTCGGAGCTGAGCTTCGTCGACTGTCGGATCCCGGCAGACAACGTCTTGCCGGAGACCACCAGCCTGCGCAATCCTTTGATGTGCCTCAATCAGGCGCGCTACGGCATCGCCTGGGGCGGCATCGGTGCTGCCATGGACTGCTACCACACGGCGCTTGAATACTCCAAGGAGCGGATCCAGTTCAGTGGTCAGCCAATCGCCAGTCATCAGCTGGTGCAGGACAAGCTAGTGTGGATGGTCACCGAGATCACCAAAGGTCAGCTGCTCGCGTATCAACTCGGCAAGCTGAAAGACGCCGGCCGTGCCAAACACTTCCACATCTCGATGGGCAAGAAGAACAACGTCTGGGTCGCCCGCGAGTGCGCTCGCATCGCGCGTGAGATCTTGGGTGCCAACGGCATCGTCGACGACTACCCCATCATCCGCCACATGCTGAACCTGGAGTCGGTCTTCACCTATGAGGGCACCCACGACATCCATACCCTGGTCATCGGCGAGCGGATCACCGGTATTCCGGCATTCAACGCCCCGGAACGGGCACCCAAGAAGGTGGCGGTCAAAGCCTGATCGCCTCGACGACCAAGGTGGTCCACGTACGTCCCTGACCCTTCAGAGTCAACGTTAGGAGTCCGTCGAGCGGCGATCAAGGCGGATCGTATTTCACGCCCACCCGGCTCAAAACTCAGCGGCTTATCTTCGCCTTTCGACAAGGAACCGAGACATGTTCGAGGTCTTCTCTAGAAGCTTGCATGCCGGGGCTCAAGCCGAGTCAACCTCGGCTGAGCTCGAGCTGCCGTCCTGGACGCCAGAACCGATCCAAAACCTCTGGCATATGCTCGACAGCCAGCCTCTGCTCGGCTTCGCCATCATCGTGGTAGTGGGCTTGATCGCGGCCAAGATCGCCCAGATGATCATCTCCCGGGGCTTGACCCGCCTGACTGCCAAGACCCGGACGAAGCTCGACGATCGATTGGTCGAGTTACTCCATCGGCCGGTTTTTCAGACCGTCTTCCTGTGCGCTCTGTCACTGGCCACCCATAGCCTGGATTTGCCCGAGGTCTTCACCGCGACGGTCGTTCGAATCCTCAAGACCTTCGTCGTCCTGACCTGGTTGTTCGCCGGCTTTCCGATCAGTCGCCTGGTCCTCGAAGCTCTGGGAAAGATCAAAGATCGCTTCCAGGTCATCGAAGAGCGCACCATCCCGCTGTTCGACATCACCATGAAGCTGGTGCTCTTCGGCGGCGCGACCTATATCGCCCTGCTGATCTGGGGCATCAATCCCAGCGCCTGGCTGGCGTCGGCGGGCGTCGTCGGCATCGCCGTCGGTTTCGCTGCCAAGGATACTTTGGCCAATCTCTTCGCCGGTTTCTTCATCGTCGCCGACGCACCCTACAAGATGGGCGACTTCGTCATCCTGCCCTCGGGCGAGCGCGGCAAGGTGACTCACGTCGGCGTTCGTTCGACTCGTCTTTTGACCCGCGACGACATCGAGATCACCGTGCCCAACGCGCAGATCGCCAACGCCAAGATCATCAACGAATCGGGCGGCCCCTGGGAACGCGAACGAATCCGAATCAAAGTCGGCGTCGCCTATGGCTCCGACGTCGATCAGGTGGTCGAGGTGCTGAAGCAACTGGCGATCGACCATGCCCACATCTGCCCAACGCCGACGCCACGGGTACGCCTGCGCGCCTTTGGCGCTTCCAGCCTCGACTTCGAACTCTTGTGCTGGATCGACGAGCCAGTGCTGCGAGGTCGCCTTAGCCACGAGCTCTACATGGACGTCTACAAGAAGTTCAACGAGTTGGGCATCGAGATTCCCTTCCAGCAGGCCGATATCCACATCAAAGAAATGCCGGCTCGGTCATAGAAGCTCCGAAGCCGATGCCTGCGGCGAGTGCCGCGAAAGCACTATCCATCCGGGTAGGCCAAAACCCACAGTTCCTACCTGGCCTCATCCAACAACCTCTCCCAAGAGGTGTGGGCGCCGAACCCGGCCGATGCCATCCTGTGTCCATCGATCCTCTTGGAGGATCTTCAGGTACTGGAACCCCTCGGAGGCACAGGATGCATGTAAGACGAGATCAATGGTCGGTCGGCCAATGGATGACTGCCAACCCGCAATCCGTATCGCCGGAGACTTCGGTCCGCAACGCATTCTTCAAGATGCGCAGTGAAGGCTATCGGCATCTACCGGTGGTCGACGACCAAAAGCTGGTCGGCATGGTGACCGACCGGGACCTCAGGCGGCCCGACCTGACCGACGATCCCGAAGGCTGGCACGATTTCTACAATCTCGACGACGACTACGAGGTCCGCCACGTGATGACCGAGAAGGTCGAGTCGCTCCAGCCCTCGGACCGACTGGAGAAGGCCCTCAACCTCCTGATCGACCGCAAATTCGGGGCCGCCCCTGTCGTCGACAAGCTCGGAACCATGATCGGAATCTTGACCACCTACGACCTGCTCCGTGCGTTCCAATCGGTGATGGGGGACGTTGGGGACACGCTACGATCCAATTCATAAACACAGCCAAGAATTGTGGGCTCGTAGCGATCTGCTAAGCTGATGGCATGAAAGCCGCGTACCAGGCCAAACGGCACTTTGGCTGGGACGACTATCGAACCTGGGATGACGGTCGACGCTGGGAGTTGATCAGCGGCGAGCCCTACTGCATGTCGCCTGCTCCTTCGGTTCGGCACCAGATGATCGTCGGTCGCCTCTTTGGGCAGCTCTTACAGCACTTCGAGGACAGCCCTTGCGAGCCTCTTGTCTCGCCCGTCGACGTCAAGCTGTCGGAAGAAGACGTCGTCCAACCGGACATCGTGGTGCTCTGTGACCGCTCGAAGGATCTAGGGTCTCATCTCGAAGGCCCGCCGGACTTGGTGATCGAAGTCCTGTCACTGTCGTCTCACCGTCACGATCGAATCCGAAAACTGCGACTCTATGCCGCCTTTGGCGTCCGGGAGTATTGGCTAGTACAGCCCTATCCGGCCGTCGTTGAAGTTCTGGAGCTCGTGGGGACGAGCTATCGCGTCGCGGGTGCTTATACCGACACCGAGACTCTCCGCAGTCCGACTTTCCCCGATCTCGTGCTGGATCTCGCCGCCGTTTTCACGACCTTGCTGATCCCGGCTGAAGAACAGATTGACGAGATCCGCGAATCTGCGCCACCTTACGACGCCGGCGCCCCCATTTCATAGACGACAGCGAGGCGTCGCGGGTGCGACGGACGCCTCAGTGGCGTGAAACGTATTCCGCGCCGCACCCGTCACCCGGGGCGCCAGCCAAAGCGTCGCGAGAAACGAAAGCGGCGAAGTGCCTCAAGGCATCAATTTAAGGGATAAGAGGTCAGCACGAAATCCTGCCCTCCACCGTGACAGCCGAAGCATAGAGGGACGCCGTTGCCGACCGCGAATGGCTCGGGATCCGTCGTGCTGGTGACTTCATACCAGAACCAGCCCTTGCCGCCCTTGCTCTCGTCCTCGGTCTTGACCATGACCGCCCAGCCCTCGAGCTCGCCATCGGCGTTGAACATCTCCTTGACGGCCGTTGAACCAGCGGGGTGGGCTTCATTGCCGGCTTTGAGTGATGCGTCGAGCACCGGATCCAAGTACACCTGGACCGGTAGACCGTACTTCGTGTGCGGGCCTCTGCTCGGGTGCGGAGCCGCCTCCTGCGCCGCGAATTTCTTGTATTTCCCCTTCTGGAGGTACTTGAACAGCTTGTCCTTATCCGTAGGGACCGTGGAGCGGACCACACCAAGCTCGACGCTCGGTTGCAACGCGTTGTCCAGAGCACCCGACATGGCCGAGGCGAGTGCTTGAAACTCTTCCGAATCGCTATTCATCGCCACCCCGGTCCCCCGCCCACCCTTGGCCGCACGCAGGATCGGGTAGTACTGGGTGAACACGAAATCATCCGCCGCGCTGGCGGCATGACAGGCGTTGCAGGACGCGGTCGGAAACGCTGCCGCGGTGTCAGCATACGGCAGCGAGTGGCCAAAGCTGAAATAGGCCCAGTTTCCCGGTTCGTCTTTGAAGCGCTTGGAATCCTTGATCGTCGCTTCAAGACCCGCGAATTCACCCATGAAATAGCCGTTGCCGCTGACCGCTTGTTTCGAGCCGACGGTCACTAACTCCTTGATGATCACCGTGCCATCGGCAAACTCTCCGGTCTTCTGATAATGATCAAAGTCCGCCGGGTGAATGTAAACATTGTGGAACTCTGGAAAGGCAGCCTGCGGCGGGTTCAGATCGTTCGGGGTCAGAGGCGTCCCGACATAGACCCACTGGCGGTACCCAACGGGCTGCATCAGCTCCCCTTTGGCGTTGTAAGACGGCTTGGGGTAGTCCGCCGAATCGGCGCCGGTCAGAAAGATTGCAGCCGCGGCGACCGCGAGAGTTGACAAGAGTGCTGCCGTGCGGGACGAAGCCATGCGTCTCATACCGATCTCCTTCATGTTCGTGTATCCAGGGCCAAGGCTGGGATTGGCCGGGTTGATACAAGAATTAAAGGCGACACGGCCCGATCACACCACAACCGGGAGAATCAAGTTCTGGACCTAGAGGATCAAAGCCGACGAAGGCTACTCGGCGTGACCCCAAAGAATCGCTTGAACGCCCGAGTCAAACTCTGCGCTGAGGAGAAACCGACCTGACTGGCGATCTGCTCGATCGTATCGGCGGAGTATCGAGCCTGTTGATGGGCTTTCAACAGCCGCCAGCGAGTGAGGTACTCCATCGGCGGCACTCCGATCGACTCCCGGAAGCGACGGACCAGGGTGGCTCGCGACAGAGCCACTCGCTTCGCCAGATCATCGATCGTCCACGGCGCCCCCGGCTGCCGGTGAAGCAATTCGAGTGCGCGGCTCAGCGATCGATCCCGCAATGCCGCAATGAATCCCAGAGTACCTTGGCCGTGGTCGACGAATTCCTGGAGCAGTTGGAGAAAGAGCACCTCGGCCAGCCGATTGAGGATCGGGGTTCGGAGGCTCGGACTGCGCTCAGCTTCGGCGTTGATCAACTCGACCAATCGCCAGACCAGCGATTCCTTGGCGTACCGCGGCAAATGGATCATCGAAGGCAGGGCTTCGAGCAACGGATGGCTCAAGCCGGTGTCGAAACGAGTGATCCCGCACATCACCAGATTTGTGATCGAGCCAGTCTGGAAGAAGGGGTCACCCAGTTCACAGGCCTGGGCCGCCTTCGCACCAGGCACTAAAGATCTGCCCGGGCGATCGGCAATCCAATGGGAGCGTCCCCCCGGCAGGATCACGATTTCCATCTCACCGACCTCAATGGGAGCACGGTCCGCCCCGCCACCGACGAAAAAACAACCATCGATCGAAATGTGGAACCTGGGCGCAGGCTCCTCTTCGAGCGCAAATCCCCAGGGAGCCGCAAGCCGGGAACGCAGGAAAATCGTACTCCGAAAACGGAGCGTTTCCATGATGTCGTTGAGGACCTCGAGCTCCGCCTCGCCCTTCCCGAGCAGCACCTCGCCGAGGGCACTAGTTGCTTGTTGTCGTGACATACAGTCACTCAGATGCAGCCAGCGACAACAGGTTTCCGATCCGCCGCGAATCCTCTAAGAGGTCGATAAAACCGACCTCAAGTCCGGTCTCAGTGCCGCGAGAAATACTCCCGCGCCGCGCCCATCACCCGGGGCGCCAGCCATAGCGTTGCGATCATGTTCGGCAGGGCCATCAGGGCATAAGCCGTGTCGATCAGATTAACCACTGCGCTGACGCTCCACAGAGCGCCGACCAGGAGCATCGTCAGGTAGAAGACATCGTAGATTCGGGTGCGTTCAGCACCGAAGAGATAAGCGAAGCACCTGCGGCCGTAATACGACGTGCCGACCATAGTGGTGAAACCGAAGAGCGCCGCGATCGCCACCAGGAGCAGCTGACCGGCGCCACCGAGCACCGACTCGAAGGCGGCGACCGTCAAGCTCACCCCCTGAACCCCTTCGACACCCCGCCATTCCCCCGCCGACAGAATGACGAAGGCGGTGAGAGAACAGACGCAGATGGTGTCGATGAAAGGTCCGATCATTGCCACCAGCCCTTCGCGCACCGGCTCGTTGGTCTTGGCTGCACCGTGGGCCATCGGAGCCGTGCCCAGGCCGGCCTCGTTAGAAAAAGCCGCCCGCTTGACGCCGGTCTGAATCACCTTGCTCCAGGCGATGCCGGCGGCGCCACCGGCGGCGGCGGTGCCGTTCCAGGCGTCGTGAAAGATCTGGCCGAAGATCTGCGGCACCAGCTCGAAACGGCGCGCGAAGATCACCACCGCAGCCGCCAGGTAAAGCAGGCACATCGCCGGCACCAGACGACTGGCCACCGCGCCGATGCGGGCGATCCCCCCGAAGCTGACCACCGCGACCATGATCAGGCTGACGACGCCGGTGGCCAGCGGCGCGACGTCATAGGTGGTGTTCAGGATCTGCGCGACCTGATTGGCCTGAAACATGCCCAGGCAGCCGATCATGCCGCAGATTGAAAATAGGATCGCCAGAAAGCGAAACCGTCGGCCGAGGCCGGCTTCGATGTAATACATCGGGCCGCCTTGAATCCGGCCGAGGCTATCGCGGCCGCGATACATCACCGCCAGCGTGCAGGTGAAGAACTTGGTCGCCATGCCGACGATCGCCGCCATCCACATCCAGAACACCGCCCCGGGGCCGCCCTGGGTGATGGCGATCGCCACGCCGCCGATGTTGCCTAAGCCGACGGTGGCCGACAATGCGGTCGTCAACGCCTGAAAGTGACTGATGTAGCCTGGATCACTGACATCGTCGTAACGTCCGCGCAGGACGTCGACGGCATGGCGCGACCGGGTGAAAGGCAAGAAACGGGACAGCAGCGTCAGATAGAGACCACCGAGCAACAGCAGGACCAGAAGCGGCGGTCCCCAAGCCAAGTCGACGGCGACTTGCAAGACGTGCTCGATGGTTTCCATGAACCGGGCTATCATATGGGAAGATAGAGAAAGCCGAGGAGATCTGATGGATATCGCAGCTTTCTTGAAACAAGTTCCAGTTTTTCAAGGTCTGGCCCCGGAGTCTGCTCAGCGACTGGCGCGTGAGACTCTGGACCGCCAGTATCCCGCAGGCACCAAAATCGTCAGCCGGGGAACCCCGGGCGACTGCATGTACCTGCTGGTCGAAGGCAAGGTGCAGATCCCGGTCTTCGACCAGGAAGGGCGCCAGCTCTTCGTCGCCCAGCTGGGACCCAAGCAGATCTTCGGCGAGATGGCTCTGCTCACCGGCGAGACTCGCAATGCCGACGTCATCGCGGTCACCGACTGTCGGTGTGTGATCTTTCCGCGTGACGCGGTCGACCGCCTGATCCGCCAACACGCGGACGTCGCACAGTTTCTGACCGCCATCCTCGGCGAGCGGCTGGTGCGCTCGGGCACCATTCGCCACGTCGGCAAGTATCGTCTGCTCAGCGAAGCCGGACGCGGCGGCACGGCGATCGTCTACGACGGTATCCATCCGTCTCTGGAACGAGCGGTGGCGATCAAAATGCTGTCCCATCGGGTCGCCTACCGGCCGCAATTTCGCGCCCGCTTTCAAAACGAAGCCAAGATCATCAGCCGCCTGCGGCACCCGAATATCGTCGAGATCTACGATACCGAGGACGCCTACGCCACCTTCTTCATCATCATGGAGCGGCTGGCCGGCAAACCCCTCGACACCCTCTTCGATTCTGGCAAACGCTTTACGTTTCCCCAGGTCCGCAACATCCTGCGCCAGCTCGCTTCAGCACTCCAGTTCGCGCACAACCACGGCGTCGTCCACCGGGACATCAAGCCTTCAAACATCGTGCTGAGCCCGGAAGGCAAGGTCAAGCTGACCGACTTCGGCCTGGCGCTCGATCTCGAAGCGAATCCGGACAAGCTCGACGAGGACCCGCCAATCTCTGGCGTCGCCGCCTACATGGCGCCCGAGCAGATCGCTGGCGAGAAAGCCGACGCCCGCACCGACATTTACTCACTCGGCATCGTCGCGTATCAGCTGCTGACCGGCTCTCCGCCGTTCAAAGGTCCGGTCCATGAAGTTCGTAATCTCCAGCGCACCGCCGCCGTCCCGTCGCCGCGAGCCAAGGATCCGCGGGTGCCTGACGATCTGGCAGAGCTGATCCGCCGAGCGACGGCCAAAGCGCCCGAGGACCGTTTCCAAAGCTGCGACGAAGTTCTTCGACTGCTGAGTGAGGTCCACGAGGTCGAGACCGGGCCGATCGGGCTGGCGGTCAAAACCGTGACTTTCGTTTATAAGCCATCGCTCGAAGCGACCGTCTCCCACATCTTGGAAGACCTTCAGGAACGCGTCGCCGACATCGAAGATCTCGATATGCGATAACGGCTGCCGGAAGTCACGTCACGAACAAAGAAGTTCGCCTCGTTGCTGGCGACGTCCCAGGTCTGTCCCGTGAAGCCCGCTCACGCCCGACAGTGTCGCGGGACTTCAAAGTCGCCAAGATCTGGTTGCGGCGAAGGATGGACTCTTAAAAACAGAATTCTAGGCCTCCGCTTCGAAAACGGCCCTCGTCAGATCGCCCGCGATATACTGAAATGGAGGGGGTAAGCCGCTTGGCGACCGAGTCAGGCCATCAGAAGGAGGAGCACGCAAGATGTCAGAAGTAGAGAATCGCAAGATCGCCCAGCGCTGCATGGAAGACTTCTGGGGCAAAGGGGACGCCTCGGTCGCGGACGAGATCTTCGCCGAGACCTGCTCATTCGACATTCCGAGCGCGCCGCCGATCGGGCGCGGGCCGAAGGCGGCGAAAGAATTCATGGCCTATGTTCATTCCGGGTTCGAGGAGTTCGGGACCACCGTCGACCGGGTGATTACCAACGGCAACATCGCCATCGTCTATGGCTCCGGCCGTGGTGTCCACAGCGGCGAACAACTCGGGGCCCAGCCGACCGGACGCGAAGTGACGATGAGAGGCGTGCTGACCCTGATCTTCAACGACGGCAAGATCGTCGCCTACCGAGCGGACTGGGATACCGCGGCTTTCGCCCAGCAGATCGGCGCCTGAAGACGCCTGAAGTCTCGCCGCTCAGCGCGTCGGATCGAAGCGGGTCGCCTGGCGTAAGAAGCTGTGGTCGAGGTACTCACGCTGGATCACCCGCGCCATCTCCTCAGCGGTGGCAAAGCGCTCGTAGTCCACCCGAATGACTGGAATGACTCGCGAGATGTCGGTCACGAACGCCTCATAGCCGTCATAGAGCGCGCTCAGATACTCCAGCGGGATGCTTTCTTCGGCCTGGCGACCGCGCTTTTGAATACGCTCCAGGGATAGCTCCGGCGAAACGTCGAGATAGACGATGACGTTCGGCTTGCACATGAAGTTCGACATGTTGCGGAAGAGCTCGGAGTACGTGCGATAGTCGCGCTCATCCATCATGCCGGACTCGGCGAGCATGCGGGCAAAGATCGAATCCTCATAGATGGTGCGATCCTGGACGGCCGAGCGCCCTCGCCAGATGATCTCCTGATGCTGCTGGAAGCGCCGATTCAGGAGGTAGATCTGCATCGCGAAGGCATAGCGGCGAGTCTCCCGGTAGAAGTCTTCGAGATACTCGTGATCCTCCACCGGCTCATAATAGACGTCGATCCCGAGGTGCTCGCCAAGGGCGGTCGCCAGCGTCGACTTGCCGGCCCCGATCATGCCGGCGATGCCGATGAATAGATTCTCGAAATGAGCCATGGAACCTCCTCCTGTCGCCTCGAGCCTGATTCGATCGCCAGACGCCCCTCGTCCGAAGATTCTACGCGTCATCCCCGCATCACCGAAATGTCTTTCGTAAGATCGGTCTTCTAGCTTGTGACCTGGCTGGCCACTTCGCCGGCTGATGATGCGCCTTCGATGCCTCCGTCTGAACCATGACTTCACCCCGATCCGAGATCCCCATCGCCTTGGGCCTGTTCGGCCTGGCCATGGTCGCCGTCTTCCTGCTCGGCTACGACGACGGTTTGACCGGCGATACGATCCACTATCGCGCCATGATCGAAGGCGAGCTGGCGCCGGCGCCGTTCGCATATCGCGTGCTGACCCCGGCGATCGTCGCCGCCTTGCCGATGTCTTCCTCCGACGGCTTCCTGTGGGTTGCCTGGAGCACGACCCTCGGCACCCTGCTGGTCATGCGCCAACTGTTTCGCCACCTCGGCGTCGCCGCGCCGGCGGCAGACGCCGCCGCCGTCTTCCTATGTTTTTCGTTTCCGATCGCCAACTATCTGGTGCACTGGGAACGGATCGACCCACTGGCAAATTTTGCCTTTGCTCTCGCTCTTTTGCTGATCCTACGACGCCAATTCTTGGCGGCTTCTCTGGTCATGGCGGTCGGGGTGCTGGCCAAAGAGACTCTGCTGTTTCTGTTGCCGATCTTGCTCTGGCATCAGATCCGGGACCGGCTGCGCAAGCCGCGCGCGTGGGCGATCGCGACCGTGCTCTGTGCCCTACCGCTTCTGAGTTGGCTCGGCGTCCGCGCCACGGTGGAGATCGATCCCGAATCCTGGACCGTCGAAAGTCCGGACGACCTGGCCTTGGTGGTGCAATCCGCCTGGGAGTACAACGTTGAGCAATACGGCCTGGTCAAACGCGTTGCGCGGGAACTGACCAAGTCCTATGGCTTCGTCTGGGCGCTGGCCGCCTACGGCCTGTGGATCGACCGCCGGCTGCGTCTTGAAAGTCTCTACCTGATCGGCATTGGCTTCTTTCTGTGCGGTTTTGCGACCGACTGGGGACGCATGTTGGGGACCGGCTATCCCGGGGTCTTCATTCCTGCCGCTTTCTTCCTCGGTCGGATTTATGAAGGCTCCCACTGGCGACCGCTGCTCGCCGGCCTGCTGGCCCTGGGTGCAGTCCACTGCTACCTCTCCTTGCTGGTGCTGCGGGAGCTGAGTGGCCCGGCCCGACTTGCGACGGTCGTCGGTGAGTTGGCGGTGATCGCCGCTGGCGTCGGACTCGCGGCCTGGGCTTATCGTGAAATCCCGCGTCCTTTCGACCGTTCGGAGGCAGTGATAGCATGACGTCGATGAATTGGCTCCGACACTCGCCACGGGATTTGTCACCATGGCCTTTGTCGCCACGACGCTTGGCGCCGCGGCACTTGTCGCCACGAAATGTGCCAGGGGCAACGACCCAACTTTGGGCCGGTTGGCTGGCAACGCTGCTGCTCTTTGCCGGCTGTAGCTCTTTTACCCCGGTCCGCGCCCCGAGCTTCAGCGAGGATCCGCTCCCGCCCCCCGAATGGCGAGCCTACCGGATTCAAGTCGACGACGTTCTCGACATTGCCTTCTGGGGCGACTCGGAGCTCGACCAGAGCGTTTCGGTGCGACCGGACGGCATGATCTCCTTGCCTTACGTCGACGACGTCCGCGCCGCTGGCCTGACCCCGGCGGAGCTCGATGCCGAGCTCACCCGCCGTTATTCCGCCGAGCTGCGCTCACCTCAGCTGACGGTGATCGTCTCGAGCGCCGGCGGCCGGCAGATCTACATGGGCGGCGAGGTCGGCTCTCGCGGCAGCTTTCAGCTGACTCAGAACATGACCCTGATGCAGGCGATTCACGAAGCGGGTGGATTCACCACCAGCTCGCGCCGCAAACAAGTGATTCTGATCCGGACCCAGCCGAACGGTGAGCGGGTCGCGCGAGCGGTCGACATGCGCCCCGCTTTCTCGGGCAAAGACCCATCCAAAGATCCTCCCTTACAGGGCAACGACATCATCTACGTCCCTCGCACCAACATTGCCAACGTCAGTCTGTGGGTCGATCAATACATCAACTCGATCATTCCGCTCGACGCCTTCGTCACCGCCGCGGTCTTTCAGTCCGACCTGTTCGAAGACGACGACCCGGCGGCCGTCGACATCGTTGACGACATCCTGGACGGCGACGGCGATCCGACGGATCCGGGCGGCGACGCGGGTGGCGACACCGGTGGTGACACGGGTGGCGTCACCGGTGGTAACACGGGAGGCGGCACAACGACCCCAACCGGCCCCGGCAGGACACCGGAAGCTACTCGAGCTGGAAGTACGGGGCGGAGCGGAGGAAGAGGCTGAAATGATCGAAGAAAAACCCATTCCCTGGCGAGAGTTTCTCGAAACCATCTTTCGCCGTCGTGTGTTGATCATCGGCCTCGCTATCTTCGGATTGGTCGCCGGTGGCCTGCTCGCCCTGCTGACGCCGCGAACCTATCGCGCCGGAGCCCGCATCCTGCTCACCGCTCAGGCCCTGTCCGGACCTCGCCAGACGGCGATGTCCGAACGCCAGGTCAAAGCCGAGTTGTCCCTTTTGACCAGCCGTTCCCTGATTCGCTCCGTGCTCGAGGACTATCGCGCCCAAGGCAGACCGCCCGAAATCGTCCGCTATCCCTTGCAGGGATTCGTCAAGGGGACTTCCGCTTGGTTTGGCGATCTCTTCGGATCGGAGGCGATCGCGGCCTCGAACGATGAATTGCCGGTCGAAGGGCAGTTGCTGCGCGGCAAGTTGCAAGCCGCGCCGATCACCCGCACCAACGTGATCGCGGTCGCTTATGACTCCCAAGATCCGGCTTGGGCCGCGCAATTCGTCAACGATCTGATCAAGCATCACGTCGCCAGGATCGCCGAGCTCAATGAGAAAGCTTCCGCCGGTAGCTTCTTCCAGGAGCAAAGCAGCCTGCTCGCGGTCCGCTGGCAGGAGACGCGCGAGGCGCTGTCCGCCTTTCAGCGTGAACAAGGCGCCTCCCTCCTCGCTGGCGACGAGACTTACCTGAGATCCGTGCTGTCGCGCTTTGAAGCCGATCTCGCCGAGTCCGAGACCCGCCGGCTCGAGCTCACCGCCATGAGTCAGTACCTCACCGACGAGATCCGGATCATGCCGGAGAAGATCACCTCCGAGTCACGGGTGACCGAAAACGAAGCGGTCGGTTATCTCAATTCGCGAATCCTCGAGCTCGAGATCGAACGTAGCGAATTGCTGTCTCGATATCGGCCGACCAGCGTCCGCATCCAGGCTCTCGACGAACAGATCGAGCAAGCCCGCACCTTGCTCCAGGCCAAACAGACCGAGACTCTGGCGGAGTACACCACCGAGGAAAATCCGATCCGTCGCGATCTCAAGATGCAGCTGCTCGAGATCGAAACCGATTTGCGCGGCGCCGCCGCCAAGGAGTCCGCGCTGCGCGGCCAAATCGACGACTACCGAGAACGCCTGCATTTGCTCGAGCGCCTCGGCACCGAGCTCGACCGGCTCAAGGGGGACGTCGAAAACGCCAAGCTGGCGTATCAGTCCTATTCCAAGAAGGAAGAAGAAGCCCGTCTGTCGAGCTCATTGGACCGCTCCGGCATCGTCAACGTCAGCATTCTCGACCCGGCCGAAGCCCCTCGACGGCCTCTGCCGAGGAAGACCAAGCTGCTGCTCGGCTTGGGAGGAGCGGTCGGGCTCTTCCTGGGTTTCGTCCTGGCGTTTCTCAAGGACTGGCTGGATCCGTCGCTCAAGAGTAGCGCCCAGGCCTATCGCTTGAGCAACATTCCGATCATCGCCGAGGTCCCGTCGAGTTAGCCTTGCGCCATATCCTTTCGTTCCCAGCTGGACAATCTCCATGATGCGGTTCTTTCGTGCCCGGAAGCGCCCCAAGGGCGGCCCGTCTGACTTTGCTTTCGAAGAGAGCAGCTCGGTCTCAAGGCTGAACTTGGAGCCCCACCAAGATCTGCCGACCGACGCCCGGCGCCACAGCCAGCTGGCCTCGGTCAAGAAGCAGAATGCCCATGCGACCCTGCTCGATGCCATGCGAGCGGTGTCCGGGAAATCCCAAACGCCGAGCATCGTCGTCGCCGGCATCGCTCGGGCGAATTCGTCTCTGGCAGTCCTTCAAGGCGTCGCCGATCAGGCCGCATTGCGCGGCGTGCGTCTGAAAATCGGTGACGTCATCGTCACTCAGACTCACCGAACCTTGAGCATCCGCGACGATCCGGCGACGCCGGCCGGCCCGACGACGATCGATGATGAATCTCTCGGCACCTCGCTATCGCTCGAGTTGACCGCTCAGGCAGCCCAGGAGGCTCTCAAGAACTGGTTCGTCACTGCCGGGACCGGCTGTGATCTTCTGATCGTCGCCGCGCCGCCGATCCTCGGCTCGGTGGACGCTCTGCTGGTCGCCCGGGCTTGCGATGGCCTGGTCCTGGTGGCCGAGCCGCTCGCCACTCAGCGCGAGGAGTTCGAGATTGCCGTCGAACGCGCCCGCGCCTCCGGATGCCAAGTGTTGGGGCTGGTGATGAACGAGAATCGCGAGTGGTTGCCGCGCTTCCTGAGCCGACTGTTCAGCAGCTATCCGCGATCGATCGAGGTCAGCCCCAGCCCCGCGGAGTGAGGCGCCGTCGATGCAAAAACTGACGACCCTGCCGATCCCATTCTTGGTGTTGATCGTCGGTTTAGGCTTGAGTCTGGCAGCCGTCGCTCCGCTCTACTCCCTGCTGCTGCTTGACCTCAGTCTGATCTGGATCGTCGATCAGTGGATTCTACTCGGCACCTGGGTCGATACCTCGGACCTGATTCTCGGCAGCTTGTTCGTCGGGCTCTTGATCCGCGCCCGCTTCTCGCCCCTGGATCTGATCCGCAAGATGCCCTATCTGCTGCCCTGGTTGACCCTCGGTATCTTCATCACCCTGTCCTACATCAACGCACCACAAAACGCTGACAACCTGACCGACCCGGTGCGCATCGTTTACCAGGTTTACCGTTATTGCTGGAAACCGCTGCTCTACTACCCGATCTGCCTGCTGTTGCTGCGAGACCTGCGCCATGGCCGCAATGCTTGGTTCGCCATCCTGATCGGCGGCGATATCTGCGCTGCCCAGGCCGTCTGGCAAGGCTACAACGACGTGACCGCCGCCCCCGGTCCTTTCACGACCGGCAACGGGCTGGCCGCCGTCCTGGTGGTGCCCTTCGTGGTGACCATTCCCGGCGTGGTGGTGCCAACCTCACGCTTCAATTGGCTGTTCTCGACCGCCAGCATGCTACTGATCATTCGGGCCTTGCTTTTTACCGCCTCCCGCGGCGGCATCGTCGCAGCGATCGTCGGTGGCGCTGCGATCGGTGGGCTGGCGATTTTGACCTCAACCAGCCGAACGCGCATCATCAAACTGCTACCTCTGGCCTTCTTGGGTGTCGTAGCCGTCATCATGTACCGCCCCAACATTCTCGAACGACCGACGATCCGCTATGCCCTAACCCTCTTCCGAGGCACCTCGGACCACAATATGCAGTGGCGCATGACGGAACGGTGGCCCCACTTTCTCGAAATCGCCAAAGAGAATCCGATCCTGGGCACCGGCACCTACGTTGACCCGACCTTGAGCAAAACTGCCAACACGCCTCACAACGGCTACCTCGCTCTGGCGGTCAAGTACGGATTCCCGGTCTTGGCCCTCTATCTCTTCTTTATCCTGAGGCTGCTGCGCGACTGCCAGATCGCGGCCTATCGTCGGGCCGAGACCATCGACGAACGCATCTTCTTCCTGACTCTGGCGGCCGCTATTCTGGGTCTTGCAACCCACAACTTGGTGGAGTCGACTTTAACCACCGGAATCATTCAGAAGTTCTTCTGGATGTTCATCGCGCTCGCTGCGGCCTATACCCGCCTTTGGGAGACCGCATCGCGACCGGTGCGGCCCAAAGGCTCTCGGCCCGCGGTCGGCCGACGCCGACCGCGCTTGGCACCCGCCTAGCCGCCGCGATCGGCACACGGCCTTCCTGAAGATGAGCGATGCAAATTACCCGGCATACGGACATCGCCCTGCGATTGCTCATGTGTCTCTCATTGCGCACGGAGCGAGTCACCATCGGAGAAGCCGCGAAGATGCTGCGAGTCTCCCGCCATCACCTGGTGAAGATCGCCAAGCGTCTCGGTGAGCTCGGTCACCTGGAGCTGGTGCGCGGCAACGCGGGCGGCATCCACCTGGCTCGCGACCCAGCCCAGATCACGGTCGGGAGGGTCTTCCGAGAGTTGGAAAACTGTCTTCTCGTCGAATGCTTCGACCGCGATACCAGTGACTGCGTCTTCACCGGTAAATGCGTGCTGGAGAACGCCTTCCGCTTGGCTTTCGACGCCTTCTGCGAGCAACTCGATCAGGTCACCCTCGCCGACCTGATCCGCAAGCCCCAAGGCCTGCAAGCCACGCTGGGCCTCCATCCGCAGGCCTCGAGAGGCTAAGTCTGCGTGTCGCATTGAAGATCATCCGCGGTCACAAACTCACCCTCGACAGAGCGACTTTAAAGTGGCAAACTAAATACCTCTTTGAAAAACTCACAGACGAGGAACCAAGAGACCATGAATCACGATCAGTTACCCGACGGCCTGACACCCAAAGGGTCTTCTGCCATCTTCACCGAAAAGACGCTTCCCGCCGCGCTTCTCACGGAACACGCTCTCGCGGCGAAACGATGGGCAACTCTGCAGATTCTTGAGGGCACCGCCTCCTTCGTCGACCTCCACAATGGCAAAGTGCGGCAGGTAGCTGCACCGAGCTCCGTCATTATCGGCCCTGAGTGCCCGCACAAACTCCGCCTCCATGGTGGCACGCTACGTTGCCGAATCGACTTCTTCCAGGAGACTGAGAATGCAATCTGACCTCGGGGCCACCCGTGACGCGCGACAGCTTCCAGACCTGGACAGCCCCGAGCAAATCGAAGCCCTCGTGCGGACGTTTTATTCCCGGGTTCGAGAGGATGATCTTCTGGCTCCCGTCTTCGTCCAACAAGCGGAGGTTGACTGGCAAGAGCACATCCCAAAGCTCACGGCGTTCTGGTGCCAGATCGAGCTCGGTATCCAGGGATTCGCCGGAGCCCCGACGCAAAAACACTCCGCGCTGTCCAGCCTGCAATCCTTCCGTGCGGAGCAGTTCGCTCGTTGGGTCTCACTCTTTCACGATACCGTCGATCGTGGCTGGAGCGGGCCTCACGCGCACTCGATCAAAGACCGCGCGGCTCGGATCGCGGCGATCCAGTCACGGATCGTGCGGGGAGCGGAACCCTGGGGTGGCCACGAAATAGCCACTCATACAAGTCGTCTACACGACCGCGTCCCCCCCAACCACTGACGCATGCCGCAACTGATCGCGATCGCCACGATCGCGATCAGAAGAGCATCGAACGGTACCCGGAAACGGATACGGGTAAAGAAGATCGCGCTGGTCAAGGCATTGCCGAAGTAGAGGACGTAGAGCATGATCTCCGTCGGCGAGAGTGGAAAGCGCCGCCAGAGCCAGAGCCGGGCGATCGCGATCAGGAGCAGAGGAAAATAGCTCAAGAAAATCACGACCTCTTTCCATCGACTCTGCTCCGCTTTGACATAAAGCTCATTGCGATAGTTGAAGTAGTTCAAGACCTTGAGTAGGTAGAGCCGCGCCGCGGAAAGCGGGTTCTCCTGAATCCATTGCAGTGCCAGCTGTCGGAGACGCGCGTCGGCTGCGGCCTCATTCAAACCTCGAACCTCCGGCCGATAACGATCGACGTCGACATTGACGCCGCTGTTCGGCCGGGTATTTTCCGAGTTTCCGTAGAGAAGATTGAGACCCGAGTTGGTCGAGACCGGGATGAATTTGTCAAAGACTCGGGCATTGCGCAGGCTCCATGGGGCGACTACCGTCACCACCCCTAACACCAGCCATGCCGAACGCTGGAGGAATAACGCCCTCGACTGTCGACCGATCCACATCAGAGCGCCCAAGATCCATGGGACCAGCAGCAAAAACGCAGGAATTGCCAGGATGAGGCCTCCCAACAGGAGGCCGGCCAACCCAGCAGTGGCCAAACCGCGATTCGAATCGGCCAAGAGCCAGAGAACCGCCACCAGCAGCAACGTTCCCAAGGTCTGCGGATAAAGGGTGGACGAGGTATGAAGCGCCAGCGGATAAACCAACAATAGGAGGGGCGCTAGCATGCGCGCACCCGGCTCTACTCTGGCCACCAGGAGCGACAACAGCGCAGCAGCCCCAGCCAAGGCCGCCGCGTTCAAGATCTTGGCCGCCAAAGGCCGATCCCAGAGTCGATAAATCACCGATAAGACGAAGGGCCAGCCGGGCGGGCGAAATGCGGTCGGCCGGCCTTCTGCATCGACATATCCTTCACCTTTCAGGAGCGAGTGCGCCAGACGGTTGTAGGTGCGCTCGTCCGGGTAGCTCAATCGGTCACCACCCGCCCCGCTATAGGCAGCAGCGACGACGAAAATCACGGCGACGATCAGCCAGGAGATCTGCTGCGAACGGCGCTCCGAGAACGGCCAAGGCAGACGACCTGCTCGGTGCTCGACGGCTGCATCCATGTGCTGCTAGGGTATCACGTGCGACCGCTGTCCCCTTGAACCTGCTAAGCTGGCCTTATGCCGATCGGACCTCGCAGGCACAGACAGTTCGTGCTGCTCACGATCGCTCTGACCGGTCTGGTGGGCTTTTTCGTCGGCGAGATTTTAGTCCGGGTTTTCCTGCGCTATAACACTCCGGATACGGTGCGAGAGAATTCCTTGAGCTACCGGCCGACCGCTTATGCGCGCCATATCTTCGCCCCCGACCAGAATCTGGACCTCGATAGCGCTTGGGGGCTCAAATCCGAGGCCGATCGCACCCACCGTAGCTATCGGATCAACGAATACGGCTTTCGCGGTCGCTCTTTCTCCCTTGCCAAGCCCGAGGGCAACTGTCGGCTGGTCGTGCTTGGCGGCTCCTCGGTGTTCGACCTGCACGCCTCGAAAGGCCGCGATTGGCCCCGGTTGCTCGAAGCCGAGTTGCACGACCGCGGCCTGCCCGATGTCGAGGTGATCAACGGTGGCGTGCCCGGACATGCCACCGCCGACTCTCTCGGTCGTCTCGTCACCCAAGTCTGGGGCCTCGAGCCTGACGTCGTGTTGCTCTACAACGCCTGGAACGACCTCAAGTACTTTGGCGACCTGTCGCCGGCCAGCCCATTGATCGCCAGGGTGGCGCCCCATGATCCTGAAGCCAATCCGTTTCAGAACTATCGCAGCTCCATCGATCGCTGGCTTTCCTTCTCTCAGCTCTACGTCAAGCTGCGCAACCTCTACTTCCTGAATCGGTGGCAGCCCGGGCTCGAGGGCGGCGAGACGGATCGTGAGCTGAAGCCCAACTACAGCGACTTCGCCATTCGGCAATACCGGCTCAATGTCGAGCTGCTCGTCGACGCCAGCCGCAATCTCGGCGCTCTGCCGGTCTTGTTGACCCAGGCGAGTCTGGTCGCGTCGTCGACGCCCGAAGACGCTCGGCAGCGGATCGCCTATGGCTTCATAGGTCTGACCCACGACGCTCTCGTCCGAGCCCTCGGCGAGTGCAATGAGGTGCTCCGCGCCGTCGCTCGGGAGAAGGCCGCCAGCTTGATCGACGTCGCCGACCTCTCCGGTCGGCCGGATCTCTTCACCGACCATATTCACACCACCGCCCAGGGCTCTGAAACCCTCGCCCAGAGGATCGCCGAACCTCTGGCGACGCTGCTGCCAGAGGCTTGTCAATCCGGCGAGCCCGGCTCATCCGCCTAGCTCGATGGCGCGTCTCGGCCTGATCGCTCCGGAGTTCCCTCCCGATCTGGGGGGCATGGCGGAGATGGCGCGCGGCTTGGCCGAGTCGCTCGCCGCCACCGACGACCTGGTCGTCTTCACCTTTCCCCACTGCGGCCTACCGGAGGCCGACTTCGAGCAGCAGCCCGTTTTGACCCGAGACCTGCCTCGCGATGCCGAGTTGCTCCGCGGCGCCCGCGTCGACGCCTGGCTGGCGCTCAACGCCGGCCTGTTGCCGCTGGCTCCCCGCGTCGATCCGCCATTCTTCGCCTACTTCATGGGCAACGACTTCCTGAGCCCCTGGATCCCTTACGGCGGACCTTGGGAGGGCATCAAACGCCCCTACATCCCGCGCTTACGTTTCTTCTTGCGCCGCCGGGTCCTGCGTCGATCGGCTCCGGCGGCCCGCGGCCTGCTCACCATCAGTCGCAACTCCGCCAAGCTGATGGCAACGCATCTGGGACTCGATCTCGAGGGCATCCTGATTCACCCTCCCGGCGTCGGTGATGCTTTTTTCCAGGAGAAGACCGAACGGTCGGGCGATGGGCTGCATCTGCTCACCGTTTCCCGACTGTCGCGCTATAACTTGCGCAAGAACGTGGGGGGTGTTCTGCGCGCCGTTCAGCAGCTGGCACCTCGGCTCGAAGTCCGCTACACGGTGGTCGGCGACGGCGACGATCGTCCGCGGCTCGAATCTCTGGCCCGTGAGCTCGGCATCAGCAATCGAGTCTGCTTTCGGGGCGCGGTCTCGGCTGAGGAGCTCGCGGCCGCCTACGCCGAAGCGGATCTCTTCGTGTTAGCGGCCAAGGCGTCGAAGCGTGACGTCGAGGGTTTCGGCATCGTTTATCTCGAAGCCTCCGCCTCCGGCGTGCCGGTGCTCGGCAGTCGCGAGGGCGGCGCGGTCGACGCGGTGTCGGAGAGCGACAACGGCTTGCTGGTCGACTCCTCCTCGCCGGAGAGCATCGCTCGGGGCATCGAGCGCTTCGCGGATCGTCGCGACGACTTTCCGCCGGCTCGAGTGCGCGCCTTTGCCGAACGATTCCGCTGGCCGGCGGTCGCCGTCGGCGTCCGCGATGCCATGCTTTCCCGGATTTAGAGGCAACGATGCGAATCGCGCACACCATTCACGGTCTGGGGCTTGGCGGTGCTCAAAAGGTCGTCGCTTCGATCGTTCGTGGCCGAACGGAGGAGTCTACGCGCTATTTCGTCTACTCGTGCAACGACGGCGTGCATCGCGAGGAGATCGAAGAATCCGGCGCCACCGTGCGAATCTTGCCCCGTCGTTTCTCCAAGCTCGATCCGTTGTGGGTGGTTCAGCTCGCCCGCGCCATGCGTCGCGATCGCATCGATCTCGTCCACTGCCATCTCTTCGGCGACAGCCTGCACGGCTACCTCGCCGCCCGTCAGGCGGGCGGCGTGCCGGTCGTCATGACCCTGCACATCGGGCCCGAGGGATTGCGCGGCCGGCAGCCGGCTGGCTACCGCTGGCTGCTGCGCCGAGCGACGCGTGTGGTCTCATGTTCCGACGCCGTCGGGCAGTCGTTCGTTGAAGCAGGCTTGGCTTCGGAGGGCGTCATCCAGTCCATCCCCAACGGTCTTGAGATCCCGAAACGCCAACCCACGGATCCCGATCGCCTAGCGGTGCTTCGTCGCGAGGTCGGAGCGGACGAAGACACGGTGCTCTTCGCCACCATCGGTCGCCTGGAGCCACAGAAAGGGCATCGCGATCTGCTGGCCGCTTTCAAGACCGCGAGCCAGTCCACGGATCGTGATTTGCGGCTCTTGATCCTCGGCACCGGTCCGCTGGCGGAAGAGCTCGAAGCCTTCGCTCGCGAGCTCTGCGTCCAGGATCAGGTCGTCTTTGCCGGCTTTCGTTCCGACGTGCCAGAGCTCTTGCCGGCGATCGACGTCATCGTGTTCAGCTCGCACTTTGAAGGACTGCCGGTTGCCCTGCTTGAGGCGATGGCCGCGGCGCGCTGCGTCGTGACGACGGATGTGCCAGGCATCATCGAGGCAGTGCGCGACGATCGCGAGGCGATGGTCGCGCCGCGGAGGGAGCCCAAACGATTGGCGGAGCAGATGGTGCAGGTCGCCGAAGACTCAGAGCTACGGTGGCGCCTGGGAGCTGCGGCGAAGAAGCGCTTTCTCGGCATGTACACCGCCGCGTCGATGGTGCATAGTTACGAAGCGCTTTATCGTGATATAGTTTAGCCTGAGCAGTTTGAGAACACCCAACAAAAGGCACCGGTCTGGATTCCAGACCGGTGTCTAGGATTCAGGCGAAGGCCCGACGGCGGGTCAGCTGATCACAATCTTAGGGTCCCACTGCCCATAACCCACCACCTGACCAGTGTGGGTGTCGTTGACCTGGAACCACCAATGGTAGGTCACACTCCCCGGGCTCTGGACGGTACTCTCGTAGAAGTGATAGGGAGTCGACGCGATAGCGCCGCTCCAGGGCATGTCGCCTTGGATCGGCTGGATCTCGTTGGCCACGACCGCAGTGTGACTTCCTTCAGTGAGCCCGCCGACGACCTCTGGTTGGGTCAAGAGCAAGTTGTCCGGATCGTTATCGATAAAATTGTAGAACATCACAGAATATTCAAAGTTGCAGCTCAGCGAAGTCTCCCGCCAGCGCACATGATCCCCGACGGTGGCGCTGATGCTGAGCTCGGCGCCGGCCTGACCGCTAATCTCGTTCTTATGAGTCACGATCATGTAGATGTTTTCGTTGCCGACGGCGTTGGGGCTGTCTTTGCTCGAACTCAGTTTGCTCAAAATGGACGGGACGTCGATCGCGGTCAGAACATCAATATTTGCCATAGCTAGTACTCCTTTAGGTCACGTTACGGTTTCAATACAGCGCGCACAGCGCTGCTGAAGATCGGTCCGAACAACCGGCCGATCCCAAGGCAAACTTTCGCTAAGGGCTGCTAAGCAGCCTTCTGAAGGGTGGAAAGACGACGCGCCCAATAAGGCGCGTCCGGCCAGCGGGTCTCTGCCTGGTAGAAACGCTGGCATTCCTGGTGATAGGCCTGATAAGCGCCAAACAGTCGCTGCTCGTACGCCGAACAGGCCTCTGGGGAATCGGCCAACAGCGCCCGGGCACCGTCGATGCCGGAACGCAGGGCCAGGGTAATGCCGTGGGCCGACAATGGGTCGTAGTTCATGGCCGCATCTCCGACCGCCAGCCAACCGGGCCCAGTGACTCGCGCCAGATGACCACTCCCCGCGTCGACGAAACGCGGCGTCTGGAGCGGTACAGCGCCCGCCTCACGGGTCCGCAACCGCGTGTGCCGAGATTTGGCCAGGAAATAGTCCAAAGCACCCGGCTCGCGAATGCCATCGACATCTCCATCCGTGAACAGAGAAACCGCCAGGCGCCGGCCGGGAATCGGTGCGGAATACCACCAACCTTCCGGCACGGTCTCGACCAGACTGCTCGCATCCTTCAGGACATCTCGAGTCTCGAGGATCGCGATGAGTGCAATCTGACGACTCTTGGAAATACGCTCCACGCCTTGGCGACGGGCGAACCACGCCGCCTTGCCAGTGGCGTCGATGACCCGGCGGGCATGGATCACTTGCTGCCCTTGATCCAGGGAGCCGGACCAATGGTCGCCGTCGAACGACCAATCCCCGCTGAGCCGCCCCTCGGTGATCGACACGCCAAGAGAGCGGGCGCGCTCGAGCATCCGGTGCTCGAACAAAACGCGGTCGATGTGCCATCCGTGACCCCGCGGGTCGCGGATCAGGTCGTGAAACGAGAGCTGATCGCTGCCCCAGGCCGAGCGATGAGTGTGGCACGGCAAGTGGCCGTCACCTTCGAAAGACGACCCCAGGCCGAGTTGACGAATCAGGCCGGCGCAGCCCGGGGAGAGGCTCTCCCCGAACTGCTGTGCGGCCGACCGTGCGCGCCCCACCAGCCGGACCGAGGCCCCAGCCTCGGCCAGGACGATGGCAGCAGCAGCCCCTGCCGGGCCACCACCGATGACGAGATAGTCGTTCATGACAAGCTCAACGGTGCTGCAATTCAACGGTTGCCGCGATTCAACAGTTGCCAGAACTCAACGTTTGCCGAAGCGCAAGCGCGGGTGCTCTGCCTGGATCGGCTGGCTCTCTCCGGACTCTTCGATCACCAAGGTGCGACCGGTCTCGCGCCAGACGTCCATCGGTCGGCCGCCTCCGGTCCAGACCTGGGCCACGATGCCGACCTGATCCCATTTGGCGATGAAGCGGTTGACCCCGACATCCTTGGTATTGGTGGACTGCGGGAAAGCGATGGGCTCGTCGTAACGGATGCCACGCAACCATTTGGGCCGTCTCAGGTAAGACAACGCATCCGCCAAGTCGTCTGAAGTGGGATTGCCGTCGGTCAGCGCTGCGGCTTGCTCCTCGGTCAGCACGTCGTTGGGCACGCGGGCTGGCCAGAACGTGGGCAGGTAGTCGTCGATGAACGGCTCGTAGGCGGACAGGCAGGACGAGGTGTCGGTCTGCCAGGGAACCGCCATCCAGCGCGTGATCGATCCCGGCACGCAACCGTCCAAGGGGCCACCGTCCGCCAATGCGCTGGCCTGGGTAAGAGTCGGACCAAAGTCCGGCTCGTCTCCCACCCGGCGCTTGACGCGGAACGGTCCACTCACGTCATACATGGACTTGTGGCGCATGGGCCAGGTGAACTCGGCGCCGGGGTGGAACGGGCCCCCCAGCGTCTCGTCCAACACCGCCCGATCGATAACCCGCACCTGATCCGTTGGAGACAAGTCGTCGAACGGCGTCGCGGGCTCGCGGAGTCGTTCATAGTCATTCTTGAAGTTGCCGGCCGCCCACTGCTCGAGCCATTGATACTGGGTCTTGGTGATCGACATCCAAACCAAGGGATCGGCGGCGTCCCCGCCTTCCGGAGGATCGCTCTTCATGTTGTCGCCGTAATAGCCGGGCACCGCATTGGACAAGGGATATTCGGCGTTGGGGTTGCGGAACAGGTTGAAGACCGCATTGCGCAAGGCGAAGAACCTCGGTCGATCCGTGTTATTCGACAAGCGCCGGCGGTTCGCGTTCGAGCTCCAATCGTTCGGACTGCCCAAGCCGAAATCCCGGGCGAAGCCCGCGTTCACCCATTGGTGGTTCGGCAAGCGCTGCAAAATCGGCCAGATATGTTCTGAGAAACTCAGTTCAGCGGGTTGCAACGCGGGAAAATCGTCGTAGAACAGGTCGAGAAGCAAGTCGTATCCGGTGACGATTCCCTGAATGCCCGGAGCGTAGTTCGGTGGACCCGTGACCACCCACGCGCCGTCCGCGTTAAAGGTGCCCACTCCGGGGACCGTCACGGTCGCTTCGACCCAACCGTCGGAAATGTCGTCGTGAAATCCATCGTTATTGGCGAACGTCGTCGCGTCTTCGCCCCACGGATTCTCGGAAAGACCGAGACCGCCAAGGAAGATCAGACGCCCGTCGGCGTCTGTGCGTAGCTCGCCCAGGTAGACGGAGGCTCCAGCCTCGCCGTAGGTACCGTCGTCGAAGGCGTAGGTATCGTTGGTGCCATCTGAATTGGTATCACTGCCAGTGATCGTGATCGGCGCCGGCTTGATCTCCAGGATCTCCCGGTCGACCCCAAGATTCCGCCGGGTCGAAGTGATGCCCGCGGCGGCGGGGATATCCATCGCTAGGTCGAAGTCGAACCAGGCCGATTTCGTATTGGCGACTTGGACCGTCCAATCGATTTGCGCGTCGTCAGCGGTGATTTCCTGGACCACATCGCCGAGATCGTTGAAGCCGTAGACGCGAAAGCGCGCGGCCTGCCGCTTGATGAGCCCCGCGGTATCGCGGAAATCGTTGTCGTCTTGAGGGTGAGGCCCTGGGGCTTCCGGGCCGAAGAAGTAGCCATCGGGTTCCTCGCTGTTGCCCACGCGGGCAACTCCGATGGCGGGATAGATGCGAAAGCTTGTCACTGATGAATCAATCATTTCAAAATCTCCTTGATCTAGGCAATTGCTGTTGTTATGGCTGCGGTAGCGCGTTGATGCCCTCATTATCGAACCAGACTTGCTCCACGACCTCGACCGTAAAATTCCCTGCGCTGTTCGCCGTGTCGCCGTAAACTGTCACATTGATCGGTTGATTCATCGGCAAGGGGCTAAAGGACGGCAGTGTAGTGACTGGAACCGAAGGGATCTTGACCTCGATGACAGACTCGAGCAGATCATCCTCGCCCGTCAGCCATGTCGGACGCTTGATGCGGACGACGTCGTCAAAAGCCAGAGCATCGATCGCGTCACCATCGCCACGTTTGGTTAAATAGTGCGCCATATAAACGTCTTCCTCGCCAACACCAAAAAGTAAGTAAGTCAACGTCTCAGGGTAATCCGCACTCAGGTCGTAGTGACGAAAATACATGACGCGCCCAAGGGTGAATGTCACACCGGACACATAATCATGACCTGGAGGAGGATAACCAGATCCATCTTTCGCGAGAATTGAAATCTCCCCATTAAAACTAGTAACGGTCCCCGCCTGAATATTCGGCAAAGTGAACTTCTCTTTGAACTCAAACTCGTCATTTTCATCCCACTCGGCATTGTGAGAAATCCACATATATCCAGTGTCGATATTTGAGTAATAGTTATCTCTGTAAAAGTTCGCAGCTCCCTCGGGAGAGATATCAGCTCTGACGATCATCTGATAAGAGTGCTCATTTGAGTGGAACACCGACGAATGGTAGAGCATCACATTATTCTTCCCGAGCATGAAGAAACCATGAACGCTGGGATCGGGAAATGGGTCATCGGTAGACTCCGATCGCTGCTCAGGAGCAGAAGCCGATTTGCTCTTGGCAGACTTTTTGAGGGATGCAGGAACCTCGACCGGGGCACGACGTGTGCCCTTGGCAGATTTCTGGGAGTAGGCTTCCTCGGGCACTGCCGACAGCAGCAGCAGGCCGCCGAGGGCGAGGACCAGAGGTCGTCTAAGGGAGCGTGGTCGCTTCATATCGTCTCCTTCGAATTTCAGGTTTTTGAGTGACAATCACTCAGCAAATAAGTGCAACTTGAGATAGGTCTTAAGCAAGGTCCGTACCAACCCGAAAAAGTGGTTGTTGGCGCTTCATCGCATCGATTTCACCGTCGCCAAGGCCTCATTCCGTCGAAGTTCGACGAAGTTCGTGAAAGCTCGTCAAAGCTCGTGGAAGCTCGTCGAGTCCTCTCGGACGAAGACCGTACGGACCGGGTTGCCGGGGCCTCCAAGGGGGGCAAGTGATCGACCTGGGCCAGGGTATTCGCATAAATGGTAATATCGCTATGCACGCAAACAACGCATGGACGACGCCGGTCCGCACGGTCTTCCGGTTCGGATGCACGACGACGGTTGGAGAGCAGTGAGCCCAGGGCAAGCAGCGCACGACGGCACCACGCAGGACGTCACGGAGATGCTTTTGGCGTGGGGCGACGGTGATGACCAAGCGCTCGAACGGCTCGTGCCGACGGTGTACGCGGAGCTGCGACGGCTGGCCGCCCGAGCCATGGGGCGCGAAGGTGCCGGCCATACCTTGCAACCGACTGATGTGATTCACGAGGCCTACGTTCAGCTCATCGACCAGCGACGGGTCCATTGGCAGAGTCGGGCGCACTTCTTCGGCGTGGCGGCGACGTTGATGCGACGGGTTCTGCTGCGCCACGCGGAGCGCAAACGCGCCGGCAAGCGTGGCGGTGGCATTTCACCCCTACGATTCGATGCTGGCTTCGATCTGCCGATTCACCGTGCCGACTTCCTGATAGCGCTCGACGACGCCTTGCACAGCCTGGCGGCTTTGGATGTGCGCCAGAGACGGATCGTCGAGTTGCGCTTCTTCGGTGGGCTGAGCGTCGCTGAAGCCGCCCATGTCTTGGGCGTGGCGCCGATCACCGTCAAGCGCGAATGGCGGATCGCCAAGGCGTGGCTCAAGCGCGAGCTGAATGGCGTTCGGAGGACGGCATGACACCGGAGCGCTGGCGCCAAGTCAAGGCGGTGTTTGAGGCGGTTGCTGACCTGCCACCCGGCCTGCGCGCCGAGCGCCTCGCTGCGGACTGTGGCGACGACACGACCCTACGGGACGAAGTCGAGCATCTGTTGGCGGCCGAGGATCACGACGACAGCCTGCTCGACAACTCTACCCCCGGCGTCGGTCGTCTGCTCGAGGAACAGATGAGCGACCGACGAGTCGGGCCCTATCGCCTGGAGCACGAGATCGGACGCGGCGGCATGGGCGTCGTTTACCTCGGCCTGCGGAACGACGCCCAGTACCACCGCCGGGTGGCGATCAAGCTGCTCCGCCGCAGCGTCGACTCGCGGGCGACTCGCAAGCGATTCCGACGGGAGCGTCAAATCTTGGCGGGTCTCGAGCATCCCTCGATCGCTCGGCTGCTCGATGGCGGCACCACGGAGCAAGGCGTCCCCTATCTGGTCATGGAGTACGTCGAGGGCCTGCCGATCGACGTCTACTGCGACCGGCGCCGGCTCTCGGTGCGCGAACGCTGCGCTCTATTTCAGCGCGTGTGCATGGCGGTTCACGCGGCGCATCAAAGCCTGGTGGTCCACCGTGATCTCAAGCCCTCGAACCTGCTGGTCACGTCCGATGGCACGCCCAAGCTGCTCGACTTCGGAGTCGCTCGACTGCTCAATCCCGAGCTCAGCGAGCTGACCGCTGGCGCTACCGGCCCGGGCATTCATCCGATGACCTTGAACTACGCCAGCCCTGAACAGGTGCGCGGAGAAACCGTCACCGCTGCCAGCGACGTGTACGCGCTCGGTGTGCTGCTCTACACTCTGCTCACCGGCCACCGGCCCTACCCACTCGCTGGGCTTTCTCGGGCCGCGGCCCAGGACCAGGTGTGCAACACCGAGCCGCTGCCGCCAAGTCATCAGGCGAGGCGCGACGGACCGACGGCCGGTCGGCCTAGCAAGCCGGCGGCCGACGCTGAGGCTCGGATCCAGACGAAGGTCGACAACGAGGTTAGCGTCGCTGAGCTCGCCCGCCGCCGTCGGCAAACGCCGGAGGGATTGCGTCGCGCGCTCGCCGGCGATCTTGACGCCATCGTGCTGAAGGCGCTGCGCAAGGAGCCGCAGCGGCGCTATCTGTCGGCCGGCGACCTCGCCGCCGACCTAGAACGCCACCTCAGCCATCGCCCGATTCGCGCATGTCGCGCTTCGCAGCTCGATCGGGTGCGAAAGCTCGTCCGCCGCAATCCGCTGGCGGCTGCGCTGGCCCTTGTCTTGGCGATGCTCGTCGGCGTCCTCGGCCTACAGACCCTGCGATTGCAAGCCGCGCTGACCAGCGCGGAGCAGGCGGGGGCGCGGGCCGCCGCTGCCCAGCGTCACAGCGAGGCGGTGCTCGGCTTTCTCGAGGGGTTGATCGAGGAAGCGGACCCGGTGGTCGGTCCGGGCGGAACTCACGGTCTCGAGAACCTTCTCCAGTCCGGTGCGCAGCAGGCGCGCAACCGTTTTGGGGATCGACCGACGGTGCAAGCGCGACTGCTCAACACCTTCGGATTAGCCCTGCGCCACCGGGGGCGCCTGGAGGAAGCGCGGCAGCACCTCGAATCCAGCTTGAACCTGCGGGAGGCAGCCCACGGTCCCGAACACCCGGCGGTGGCGGACAGCCTCGACAGCCTCGGTCAACTGCACTTCGGCACCGGCGAGTTTGCCCGCGCCGCGGCGAGGCATCGACGCGCCCTGGCGATCCGCGAGCGGCATCTCGGTGCCGACCATCCCCAGACCGCCCAAAGCCTGCACAACCTGGCCGAGGTCCTGCACACCCTGGAACAGCTCGACGAAGCTGAAACGCTCTACCTGCGCGCCTTGGAGATTCGCCAGCGGCACTTCGGCCCGGAGCATACGGAGGTCGCGGAATCTCTGAGCGAGCTCGCCTACCTACGCCACGATCAACGGCGCTACGACGAGGCCGAGGCGCTGCACCGACAGGCTCTGGCGATGAAGCGGGCTCTCTATGGTGACCAGCATGCCGAAGTCGCGACCGCCCTCGACTACTTGGCCTGGACGCTGCAATATAAAGGAGAGCGTACCGCCGCCGAGCCACTCTACCGCCAGGCGCTGGCCATGCGCCGCCAATTGCTAGGCGACGACCATCAAGCGGTCGCGCTATCGCTCGATACCCTCGGCCGGCTGCGCTACGAGCTCGGAGACTCCGAGGAAGCCGAGGGCCTCTTGCGCGACGCGCTCGCCACTTGGCAACGCCTGGGCGACGACCAGCACCCCATGCTCGGGACCACCCTCAACAACCTGGCGCTGGTACTCGAAGAGCGTGGCGACTTCGATCAGGCAAGCTCCCTGCTCGAGCGCGCCGTGGCCATCTACCGTCGAACCCTCGGCCAGGAGAACACGTCAGTGGCCACCGCGCTGACCAATCAGGGGCGTGTGCTCGCCGCGGCTGGAGCGATCGAAGACGCCGAGAGGAGCCTGCGCGAGGGCCTGCGCATTCGGCGCACGGCGTTGACCGCCGATCATCCTGATTTGGCCAAGTCCCTGGGGCTGCTCGGCGAGCTGCTGGCACACCGTCAGGACCCAGCTGCAGAGTCGATGCTCCGCGAGAGCGTAGCCGTCCTGCGAGCGGCTTACCACGATGACGATTGGCGGGTCGCCGCGGCCCGTGCCCGGCTAGGGACCGGCCTGGTCGAGCTCGGCCAGGTCGAAGAGGGCGCGCCGCTGGTGGTCAAGATCAGGTTCGACGCACCGTCGGTGATGGTGTTGCGGATGTCGATCGCACCGCTGTTGTTGCCGTTGACGCCCGCGACGTCGCTGTCGGCGTTGGTGTCGATGGTCAGCGAGTTGCTCGGCAGCGTCACGTTGCCGCGGTTGGCCGCGGTGGGCGCATTGCCGTTGATCAAGATGGTCGCCGTCGATTGCGAACCGGCGATGCCGTCGACGTAGCGGACAAGTTCATTCCCTTCTTCAAGTCGGGCAAGCTGCTGCGTGAGCGTCTGAACACCGATTAGCTTTCACGCCGGAGCGAAGGCAGCTAAACTCCGCTCAATCGAACCCGTCAAGCAAGCGGGATACACCAGCAGCGTGGAAGGAGCGGCCGTGGCTCTCATTGGCTTTATCTGCATGATCCTCTTCATCGTCGTGATCGTCATCATGACGGTGGTGAACACGCACACTGTGGATCTTCACACCTGGCCGCCGATGCAGAGCTTTGCCGTACCGCTTTGGATCGTCGGCCTGGCGCCTTTGATCTTCGGCGCCTTGATCGGGCTGCTGGTGGGTATGGGCAGCGGCAGTGCCGCGCGCAGGCGTGCGCGCCAGGAGCGTCGCCGCGCCGATCAGTTGAAGCGCCAACTGGCAGCCGCC
>JAAAKL020000817.1:0-36191 GCA_010016065.2 Carybdea cf. marsupialis auct. non (Linnaeus, 1758) | reverse complement strand
GGTAGATCTTATTCCTTAAGTGTGTAGGAAATCATTTAATCTTGAAGTATTCTCATACTAAAAATGCAAAACAGCTGCATGGTATACTGGAGTTTTCCACGATTAATAGACAAATTTGACCCTGTAGCCTTGGTAGAGAACTTATTATTTCTAAGAAAGATGTAGGCACTGTAATATTATGTAGTGAAAAGTTACTTCTGTCAAGTTTCGCTATCAGTTGTAGCGATTTTGTACATAGGTGTCAAAACGAAATGTCACAGGCTCCTTGCGTACTTCTCCCGAGTAGCAGTGTCAGTCAGGTTTATAATTAAACGCCGATTTTAAAACAATAGTTAACAAGAGACAGCTGCGGTCTTCGTCTATTGATTTATTAAGGTTTGTAGCGTTTCTAGAAGACACTTTGATTGAACTTGGTCTTTTATAGCATCGATGGTGAAATCTTGTACTTCCTACCAAGCCGGTCTTCAAAATGAACTCGGCTCCAAGTATCCGTGGATAAGGGCCTGTCACTACAGTAACAGTGTTGGTTGGTACTATGGTCGTTACAAAACATGCAAATAGCAATAGAGTAAATGCTGGATTAAATACCCTTATGGAGTATGCTTTTCCTCGACTAGCTCATCCCATAAATAGGCCCCCTGTCTCCAAATCGAATTACTTACCTGTATTCAAGTAGGCGCTTATTGGAGTTCATTGGTGACAAGAAGTATGGCTTTTCGTAAACGATTTTTGTCATTTTTACTTCAAAATGTTTTGCACAAGTCATCACCAGGTACTCTGCTCGCACAAGAAGATAACCTTGTTTAGTCTTTTGTTAATAATTATTCCTTTGAATTGGTTTACATCATCGGAGAATTTAATTGGATTTGGAATATCTGCATTCGAAAATGTCTGGATTTTTTAAGTGTACTTAGTAAAAGTGTGTTCTTTAAAGAGGCACCTGTACCTGGTTTTATATGAAATAGTGCTGTGACACCATTAGCTTTTATAAGCTATTGATCAGCTTCGATATCAGGCCTATTTCTTATGAACGGCCTCTGATTAAGAACCTTGATACTACTAATGAGATATCTCAGATGATAAGAATGCAAAGGAGATTCAGTGACTTGTCTTTCCGTCCTATCAAAGTTCATTACGATGCCTTCCCTGATTTCAGATATATTAGTCTTTCTCGTTATTTGTAATTGTAGAACAACCTCACACCGCTGCACATCGCCTGTCATTATTCCCGACCGGAAATAGCTCTTCTGCTTTTGGACCGCAATGCCAATCCACAAGCATCAGCAAGGGTAAATAGACCATTTAAATGAGTGGTTATGCATTTCACACAGATGCATCTTCTTTGTTTCTGCACTAGATGTCAGTAACCCAGCTTCGTTCAAAGTCGTGATTGTTATTCTTCTGTAAAGCATCTGTTTTTTAAGTCGTAGAAATACTGAGAAAGCAGCTTATAATACGAGAGGACTTCTTTTCATCATGTATTGTTTGTCATTGTAATTCGCATTTACGATTAAATTGGGTTCTCTCGATGCAAATACGGAGGGAAATATCATTTGATCAACATTTTGAGCATTTTAAATTTACCAGTTGGCATATTTACGTACAGAGGCAGTCTTTAATGTATTTCCGTTACGTACTACATTTCAAAACGTAACTTGGCAAATCGTTTTTATAACTCTTTAGCTCATGAACGGACAATCCATGATGTCGCAAAGATTCGCTTATTTCTTTTACGTCGTATGTTTAGATTGCACAAGACATTCCGAACCATATCTTGATGGTATGATCCTTTTTCCATGCACAATAATCGACGGCAAGGATAGTTTAATAGTAAGGTAGGTCAACACAGGCCATTTTGAGACTGATGAACATAGAAACGACGCATTTTAATTCAGGTTTGCTGTAACTGATTTCCCTTTATTTGTACTTCTGAATACTGAATACTATTCTGAATATTTGTTTTGGTTGTTAGAATGGGTTTACACCATTGCATATAGCTGCCAAAAAGAATCAGGTGGAAATCACTTGCCTTCTGCTGGACAGAGGAGTGGAACCTGATAAAACAACAAGGGTATGTGCTTCTTACTATTCTAGCAGATCAATGAGATAGAATCGGAAGATTAATAAGCATAAGCATACTTAATAAGCATAAGTGTAAAATGAACTGTAGTAGATGCTGAAGATTTGAGCCTCTGAATCTGGCAGCCAACTTGATCCAGTCGGAGGAGCTCGTACGTGAAAGACCACCTTCATCAACAGGAACTGAGCTTGATCTTTTTTCAAGAGGAAAATAATCGAATAAGTAAAAATCGAGTATGTAGGTAGCAGGTTTGCTGTGATTTGAATCAAGTTATCAGTGAAATCAGTGATTTAAAATGAAAATGTCGTTTCGAAGGAGACGTTTGTGTATCGATTGTCAAAATATGTATACAAGTTGGTGTCGCTTTTACGCCTAAGAAAATTTAGATATGCATTGCACACAATAATGGGCACGAGTGAAAAGATCAGTAACTTAAACAATAGGAACTTATTAGGAGTTTCTTGAGGAGTTCGGGTAGGAAAATCGGCCGTTCCCAGTATAACATTTAGACGTATTGTCTTTGAGATTAGAGTTTTTATTATCACTAAAGTTAAGGCAATTTCTTAGGATGCCAGTGGAAGTGTTTTTTTAATGGATTATTGTAGACTAGGAGTCTTAAAAGGTATGAGATTGATAGGTCATTAGCAGACACATTGTGAGTGTCGGATCAAGTCACATAATGCATATAAATTTATTAGGGAAACAAGCTTACAATATATAGTAATTTACCTGTTTTGGTTTACGATGGATTCATCGTATGAATTCAAAGGCAATTAAAAAAATTTAAATTGATAAAATCGCAGGAAACGTTTCAAAAAATTGTTTTAGGAGTTTGGAAGAAAGATCGTGTATTTTCCAGCCGTGGTAGGCAGTGTACCTAATGTGATAACACATCAATGTTCAAACACGATGGCTTCTGTTGATAGTAGTCGAGTTATTCTTCGCACTGCTCTTTGTGTTGAAAGATTATCCATTCACAGCACACAATCTGTCATTTAATTGAATGCTGCATAGTAGATCCTCGTTTGGATGACATTTGTGGCATTTGGGTTGGTAGCGTGACAATTGGTGTATCACGTTTATTTTTGTATGAACTGTTCATTCGTGGATATTATTACGTGGTGGTTTACAAAGACGTAATACTTATTGTTAATGAAGAACTTAAGTGTGACGTCACGGCATGTTTCCTGTTGATTTGCACAGTCCGTTTAATTTTTTTGGAGAAGGCTATCATGGACAGACATCTAGGTGCACCCTTTCAAAGTTGGAATTATATCTAGGAAACCATTGTTATTTCAGACCAGTCCATCATTTGCTGGCTTGATCAAAATTAACACTTTCCTTTTAGGTATTGTATAGATTTATACGACGGCTACTCACAGTCGAAATTAGTGTTAAATGCAGTATTTTTCCTCGAAGGTTTTGACGCTACCACCTGCAGTCCCCATTGTTATGTGTCAAAGATACTTTCTTGATTTACTCTCTCGCTACGATTTACGTACGACAAGCTATGAGTTAGTCTGAATCTTGAACTGAACTTAGCCTGAACATGTGATTGAGCCTTTACAAAAGTCGAAGACCATAGTTACCTTTAGTTCACAGTGTTCTCTCAAACCAGTACGGATGCATTTCGAGTTTTTTTATGAATAACCATCTCAACTGTAGAAGCGTTGTAGCAGAGAAAGATCTCAAGATTGTTATTTCCAGGACGTTTTAGAGGAAAGAAGCAAGTGTCTTTTCTAAACGTAAATGTATTATTCCAAATTTGTCACATACTGATATCTGACTTGATATTCTAAGCACCTATTCATACACGTATTCATACACGTATTCATACACGTATTCATACACGTATTCATACACGTATTCATACACCTATTCATATACCTATCCATCACCTATACATACACCTATTCATACACCTATCCATACACCTATCCATACACCTATCCATCACCTATTCACACACCTATCCATCACCTATTCACACACCTATCCATCACCTATTCATACACCTATACGTACACCTATTCATACACCTATACGTACACCTATTCATACACCTATACGTACACCTATTCATACACCTATACATACACCTATACATACACCTATACATACACCTATACATACACCTATATTCATGGAAGTTAATAAAATGCTTGACTTGCGGGTATTCTAAGCAGCCATTTACGCATGTCTTGACGGGTTACTGTATTATGATATGTACTCATGAACGAACGTTGAATATTTTTGTGTACAGACCGGTGTCAGCCCGTTACATCTTAGTGCTCAAGAAGGCAATGAAAAGATAACTGATATTCTTCTGGAGCATGGTGCATCCCCAGGGATTCAAACGAAGGTAATAATAATTTAGCTTATTGGTTTGTTATGTGACATTTATGTTAGGGAATTACCATCAGGAACATTGCCAGGTGCGTACAGACATGATTGGTGCAAGGCTATTCGTTGTACTGTCTGCCCAGGTTCCCATGAATCATTCCGTATCGTATAATTTTGTATAAAAGGATAGGTAATGCCCGGGTAACTAAAAGGTCTATATTGTAATAAAGGGTATCCAGAACTGTGTAACTGAAGCTTCAACTACCCTTTCGTTGGTAGACTGGCCCCTGCTAACATGCCCCGTGGAAGCACAGCTTGTTGAGGGGATAGTAATTGTAGAAGGAGAGAGGAGACTGATTCATATGTGATGTTTGAGGACAGCAGATTTGGTGAAAGGAAACGTGTAGAAACCGAGGGAAAGGAAGGCTATTTCCTCAAGTATTTTGAAAAACTGATAAGGTTCCCTTTTCAGATGGAAGACTGCCCCTTTGATCAAGTATTGTGAAGTCCTGAATGTGACATTCCCTTTTTATTTCTGGGCACCGACTTATGACTAGGTTTCCACGCACCGTGGTGGATTCCGAAGAGAATTAGCTTGATTTTCCGTTAAGGATTAACAGTCATTGAAGTGAATTGGGACGGGGCATGTTGGATGGATAGATAATCGTTCGTTGTCCATGTAGTTATTTTTATTCAGAGAAATGTTGCCGTGGAATGGCTGTCGTAAGCATCTGCAGCTTTTGCAGCCAAGACCTCACTTGAATAATGTATGATTGATTGTTCAGGAATCGTTTGCCAATAAGGGCCATGGAAATCTTCAAATATACTTGAACAATGCTCAGCACATCTCGTTTGTATTTCTGCAGTCCAAGTAGTTAATCAGTCATTCGCTTTAATTTCTGTAAAGTTCCATATTTGGTAAAATGGTCGTTAATGCTGATTTCCATTGGAAATACAGTTTCATTACTATAACTCGTTATGTAGCTATTAGTTGACTGATTAGCTGAAAGCTTATGGTTATTCTTTCAACAGAACGGCCTCACACCGCTGCACGTAGCAGTTCGCTACCGACAGATCGACGTAGTACGAAAGCTCATTAAGTATGGAGCCCCGATCAACGCCCATTCATGCGTACGTATTTCGTTTTTATTTCTTGCTTTACTGTTTGGTGCTTTGTCTAGTCTCCTGCACATTTTATTAGATAGCTTTGGTGTACAGATGTTGATCTATAGCTACCTATAGAACCCAAAGACTTTGCCACAAATCGTGTATCAGAGAAAGTGACTGGTGGGGTTATTACGCTATGTGCCTTTTAGGTAACTACCATAATTCATTAGCACAGCTCCTGAATCCTTTTGCCAAACCTACTTTTTCACTCACGGACGACCTCCGGTTTTGCTTCCATTCAATGAAAGCAATTTTGTTTTACTTGCGTACACCTGAATATAAGAAGCTGAATCGATTTTAGTGGACAAAAAACATGTTACAGTGAGGTTTGTCTCATTTAATTTTCGTTATTTGTTAGGTTAGAATTTCTCACCGATTGCTGTTTCGTAATTTCCTGAATATGGTAATATAATTCTTACTTATACTGCATTGAGCCTAGAAATGTTGATCATGTCTTATCAACATATTTTCCTACTTTTCAACAGAGTGGATTCACCCCGTTGCACCTGGCAGCATTTTACGGCTACTTGGACATTGCCCAGTTCCTTCTCGAAGAAGGAGCTGACGTTGAAGCGAAAACAAAGGTAATAGATTGCACATGGGAAACAGTGGTCTTGCTTTTATTAAGCCTTATTTATTTTTCATAGGTTTTGTGTGAAGTAAGTGTAACTTTTTAAAAATTTCTTAGATTTCTTTTATAATTGTGGTAAGTTCGAGGAACACCTTTAGTTATACTAAGCTTTCCAATCGCTCAGTTGATGAAGTATTGAAGGACATTGCTTCCCCGAGGCGTTGCTTTCTTCGGGCTGATAAGAATGCTTAGGCTACAGTTTCGTTTTATGTCGTGCTCAACATCCAATTTTCTATCGGAACTGAAGTGACCCGTTACAATTAAACCCTTTTATTACAGGGCATGAAAGGGTTAATATAATGTGTGAACAGATACTCTGCCCAAGAGAAGCTTCTGAGAAGCATTCGAAGTTAAGGTAATATTTCTTATTGGAGGGATCTCAGAGATTAGATTGCACAAAAGGGGCACCTATTGAAGGATAGGATACTACCATTACTGTACGAGTAGGGAGAAAAGCGTTCCTAAAGACGTACAGATTACTTTAGTAAACGAGTCAACATTTCCAAGCAACCCGTTGCCATTAAAGGGGAACCGCAAATTATTACGGGCAAAAAAGAGAAAATTCCCCATGAGTTCCGTTGCGTCCGGAGTTAGTGGCGTTTGGTTCACTGGCCACATTTACTAAAGGAATAGGAACCACTTCTAAGCTCATGTACTAACGTGACGACATGCAATACCTACAGTGTAAATGAACCCTTGTTTTTTCATATTAAACAAGTGATCTGTTTGTTTCGTACGTTACAGATCTCTTGTCAGGCCATGGATGAACATGGGAGTTGAACAATGAGTCTGTGCGTTGTAAATCGTTTAAGAGACCCTAAAATGGGGCTTATCCCGGCTTCGAAAGATATTTGACATTGGGGTATTGTTTCAAGTTGCTCCAGATTGAATCTTGAAGTCATGGAATTACAATGGAAGATTTTGCCGCTCGTCTTCTGCAATTGAATTTAAATTATAGAGAGATTGCTGAAGTTGGATTCGTTTGTGTGATGTGAAAACCATTGAACAAATCTTGGCTTGTACTTTCTCTTAACATATTGTTAGATAGAGTCAACGAAAGGAGTTTTGATGGCTGATTTTCTTACAAAAGCGCCGTTCACTAATTAGAATCTGACCAGTAATTCAAGCCATATCAACCTAAATCCTTACTACCCTAGTTGGAATACTTAAATGATACTGTATGATCAGAAAAAGGTCCGAGATTGAAGTCCCCCTTAGGACTAGGTAGATGAAGCAGGTGGCTCTGTATTAGTAGCCCTTCCTTCCAATTTAAGAAAGCTATGGTGCTTGCGATGTAGAACTTGATGTTGGCGCACTTTTAGAACGAACGATATGACATACTGCGGAATTTTTTGCTATTTTTTGCTTGCTATTTGCTTAAAGGGGTAGTATACCTGCTTTCTTCGTAAGTCTGACGTTAACAATTCAACGCCGCACCTTTAAAATAGCTATCATTTGTCTTTTATCATTCCGTTAGAACGGGAACACTCCTCTACATTTGGCTGCTGTTAAAGGTCACAAGGACATCGTGAATCTCTTGCTGAAGCATAATGCCCCACCCAACGCACTAAACAGGGTAAACCAATTTTTTCTCTGTTTTGTATTGAGATATACTTTGCGATTAAATGACTGAGTGTATTTATAGTGGGCTGGGAAGTTAATTGGAAAATAGCGGGCCCTTGTTAACATAACATAAGGTTTGTTTTTTACCAGCATGGGCCATTTTACACCAACCACATTCCTTACACTGGTTTTGATGGATGATGTAACCACTTCAGTATTGGTACTGATGTTGGTAATAATTTAAAGGTTAATTTGCACACATGTATTTCCTCGTACCCATCCACTTACTTGAGATCAGTGTAGTGTGTCCACACTTACTTGTTTAGCGATAACCGGTTGTAGCTAGCTAGCTGCTTGTGACTTGACTTCCGTAATACCAGATTATTTTCGTTTGAGTGCTTTTTAATACTACAGTATCGTCGAAAGATAACTGAGTTTGCGGGGTTATTTTCATTTTGATGTACCGACGCATGTCGATTAGTCGTCAGTTTCGTTACTTTAATCTTCATTTCATGTTGATATGAGAAGCGTAAGTACGCCTTTTAGAAGGATACCCTATACCTTAAAAGTGTGGATTAAAGGGAAGGCCAAGGGAGTCGATGGCATTGGAGCCGATCGTTCCCAAACAGAAGGTACGCGGATCGGTTTGGTGAGCGTCGAGTGTAGCATGTAGGCGAAGATCTAATGTAGATAAACCTTGTTTAATTTTATGCGTTTGAGAAATGAGCACGGGTGTTATCTACAACTGCTACTGCACTTTATCGTGAGAAGCTGCTTGTATGCTGGGAATCGTCTTTTTACAATTGCCTTACTTGGAGATTTCAATCCAAGTGGAGCTTGTTACAGTGTTATAAATTTAGGTATTGATGTTTTTCTTTTATCATCTCTACATCAATACAAATTCCCCTTTTCATGCTGCAGTTACGGAACCTATGTAGCGTAGGCACTGACTAAAAGGAACACACGAAACTTGCAGTGTGTATTTAAGTCGGGTGAATTTATGTCAAAAGGATACATAGGCTTCCGTTCTTTCCGGACTTAAGAACAGTAAAAACCCCATAGTCGTCACTTCAATCAGGTTTCTCTAGGTATTTGTAGTAGTAATCGTAGTAGCATTCCCATCACCCAGTGTTTGTTTTAAGGAGAATGTAAGCCAGTCCGTTTCTTACATGCTGGGTTAAACTAAGAACGTGTGGTAAATTCATATGACAGTTTTCACGTTAAGGAGTGATGACAGCGAAGGGTAATGAAACCCAGTTATTGAAAAGGAGCATGAAGGTACTGATCATTACTGTTTAGGCAGTGACTTGTAGCTGTTTGGTTACACGAGCGATGTCGGAATGCTTTGTGTATGTTTAAAAAGCGTTCTCTAGATGTATTTTGTATTACAGTGTACAACGTGTTGCATAGTTTGTCTCGAAATCACACTGGTTGTTTGTGTTGCAAGGAATGACCTTTGGTTTAGTGGTTAAAAACAGGAAGCTCCCAATCGAAATAGCATGTAGTAATCATTTCATAGGAGACAATGACCGCTTTACATAGTTACGATTATGTAACGGATGAGTTTATTTATCAATATCTACGGAGTGTTGTTTATTGGTGATCCATTAGATAAACAACTTATCACAGGATAGAACAGCTTATTTGCTGTAATCAGTTCCCCGCTGGTATGCACCATAAGCACGTTTAGATGGAGATAGTGTAAGCGTAGTAATAAGCTGTATTCTGTTACCTTTCCACTCAAGAGCCCCTGATAGGGTGGATGAGGTCGGCTTTATATGATGGTACTCCCTTCTATTGTGCTTCTTTGTAAGAAGATGAAAGCCAAGCTACCCCGTTTGTCAATAGATTATGTAACAGTTATTATGCAAGTGAAGCTAGAACCTTGTTAGACAATGAATTGTGCATCGTATATCATCTTTTCTTAGGATGGATACACCGCGTTGTATATTGCTGAAGTTACCGAGCAAGTCTGGATAATCGAAACCTTGGTGCGTGTTACGCAAGTTATTGTAAGGCCGAAAGATAAGGTCGAGGTGAGTTCGTCATTTTCGATAGTGGGTCGGGTTGGATCTTAGACCGTCACCATTTATCTGATAGTAGCTTTGTTTTACTCCTTAGAAAAAAATGTTAACTAAGATTTAAACTACTCGCGAGTATTTAAGGCTGATCTGCATCCAATTGTAAGAGCTTCATCATGTTATAAAATGTTATGCTTAGTTCCCTGCCATATTGGGAGGAAGATCTTAGATCTTTTGGCTTGGCACATGCAGTGGTATCCCAGGGGTCTTGTACTGGTCTCTGCAAATGCTGTACGTCGTTTGCATCGCCAGATTTTAAAGTAATACAGGGAGCAAGCCAGAGATAATTCTTATGTAAACCTTGTGATCCCTCTAGCGCTATTGTTGATAATAATCCACATGTTAGCTATTGGCAGGGGTATAACATACCAGTGATTTTAAGCGGTTCTCACTTTCAATAATCCTTTACTAACGACACCGTCCAAAGTAAGTTAGAAACCAGCAACCAGCCCCAATACCCAACGATTACCAACACAACGTTCACGTAAACCCTCTGTATTTAATCAAAACTTCTGCCAGAGAACATTTTTGTTTACTTACTATCCTTTGCCGGCTTATCGGTATGCAGCAAGGAATGGAATCTATTACCGATCAAGACATTTGAATAGTGCATGGACAAAGCCAGATAAATTGGCCTGTAAACTTTGTTACACAGTTTTATTCCGTAGCAAATGAACCCAGTTTATGTGTACTTTGAGACTGTTCAGTGCTTGTTGGCATATAGTAATTCATGTCCCAGCAATGAAGAATCCTGGCGTGGAATCGCCATAGAGTAGGTACATTCGTTTGCGTTTGCTTCCTAGGAGTAAAGCGGCTTGTGCCACAACATGAACTACTATTTTCCCACAGTGGTGGAATTCATAATGACACATAATTAGGGAGAGCTTTGACATACTTTCTGTATGACGTGATAAACAAGGGAGATCTTGTTACTCCTGAATGATGTTCTAAGTGTTTGTAGATGTCGGGGCATTTGGATCGTAGAGTAACTTCTTTAAGTTTAAAGATCCTTGATTTTGGTAGCTATTTTCAGATGGAACTACATATTCACTTGGTTACTATTTACTTCATTTTACCCATGTATTTGCTCGGAGCTAAGTTGCGTTGGATAGTGCTGTGACCGTAAGTCAGACTGTTGCTATACTAATAGACAGTATGAATGAATACTACGGTTTGAAAGTACGATTGATGGTTGAATTTAAGGAACGCTGTGAGGAAGTCAGTGTTAATGTATGTGATGATCAAAGAACCCCAAGTCACATTTTTGTGTAGGAATCGTTGTAAGGGAAAGGTTAACCCCTTGGCATAGTTTCAGATAGTGTATTGCCAACCTACAGATACATAGTAGAGCTTTTCACTCTTTTTACCTTGTGACGATGTCGTTTTCGTATTTGTACAAACTTTTCAAAGAAAGGAGCAGTCATAAGATATAGTAGACGTTGTTGGTCAAGTCATCAAACCGAGATAAGCCTTTAGTAGATGACGAGCAATTTAATTTCAGTTTGAAAGCAGACCCTCTTTTATTGGCGAACTCCTAAAGAAACCATTGAAGCAAGAATATATCTTTTTTATCTCGCATGTGCTGTTGTCTGTTTAGATTTGTAGAATGAATTGGCGTCGAGATTCTTCTTTCTAACTTTAATCAGATTGGTTAAGCCCTGTTAGTGTTAGATGATACTCGTTGGTTAACCTTAGGTGTGTAAGTTTGACACAATACAAACATGCAAATGGGATAGAATCTCAACGGACCAATCTTCACTCTTTTTGTGCATTAGTGTAAATGATTGAAGGTTTATCAGCGATCTATTTTGCAGTTTAGAAGCAGTCTCATTTTTAAAGGACCAACAGTTTTGTCTTTGAATTACGTATATCGCAAAACAGCGAGTGTTGTTGAAATTAAACTTTTTGCAGTTTGGAAGAGCGGAATCCACCAATTCAGTTACGTATCGTATCGTTGATGGCTCACACAGAGAGATCTTTATTTTGTATGTAATCCGCTGTTGAGAGATAAGGATTTTGACCACAATCCTTAATATTTGCGAAGCGTCGACGTTGGTTATAGTAGAGTATGTTGAAGCAGATGAAAGAAATTCTTGGTGTTGCGATTAGAAGGGATGCCTTTTGTGCATGTTTTAAAGGACGCTTTTAAGTATACTCTTCTGTTGTTGCCGACTGCAAATTGGCTTTCGTCTTACTGAGGCATTTCATTCTGCAAACGGAGAAAAAATGTGGTAGGAATTGTTTTTTCAGATCGGTTAAAGAAGATATAGATTGTTGTCTTTCTGCCAATTACAGAACATGAAAGGTGTATTGCGTTGTTGCCCAATTCTAGCTTTATACTGCAGTGTGCCCTAATAATGAAAAAATAACATCCTATTAGCATCCAAGGTCCGTTAAGCTTCAATCCAAACGAAAACTTTCTAGCCTTCCAACGTTGTTTGGTTGCAGATGACAGTATACAAGGTTTTTCCTTTAATAGGCAATGCCGCTATCAGTTTTTATGGTTTTTGACAATTGTACAACGTTAGATGATTGACGCTGGTCCAAGGAAATTTCAAAGGACATCAGGGCGTGACGAAATATGAGCATAATCTATAGGGTGAAGATGACAATTCTCCTAGTAGTAGCCCTTTTTATTTTTTCATTTATAACAGCCAACTGCAGAACAAATTCAACAGAGCTTTGCGTCTCCGGAGGATATAGAGGATAGCCTCCTCATAGATGCAATCGAGGAGGATCAAGTATCGGAAGGTATTGGTGATTGATTTGGAATTAGAGACTACGTTTGTATGTGCTTTCGTACATTAGGTGTCTTGTCCATGATCAGCCTTTTCTCTGTGTTATTTCAAAGTGGACCGACTATTTACCATTTAAACATGCGTTTTCTCGTGCACGGGCCAAGCTTGGTCGAGTGATTAAGTGTTAAGGAATCCTGAAAACCACGGGAAGCTAAGAGAGTTGGTCAGTGCACCGTCTAACGTAGCAGAGAGATGGTGAGCTACTCATGCACACGCTAAATGGAAAACGCTATTAAGATTAGTTGTTAAATTTGGGAACGCACAGGAACTGTGGCGAGAGGGTACATGAGATCTTACAGCTGCCTTGAATAGACCAAACCGTAAAGCAGCTACATGTAACGGATATTGTCAGATTGCAGCACTGTTGTTACATAGCTTCAAGTGTGCTTATGCGACCCTTGATAAGTTTTTAAATCTGTCAAGGTATTCGTATTGGGCTGATGGCTACATACCTCGGGTACAGAAAGTATGCATTATAAACGTTTCGATTGCGCGAGAGTTGCACGACAGGAAATTTTAAAACCACATTAAAGTAAATAATTTCTAATGCATTGTAAGAACATGGAAAGTCAGCGGAAGTAGGTTTATGGTCCATCAATCAAAACTGCGTGATGAAAGTTGGGCTTGCACAGGATCAGCTCTGTAGACTCCACTTTGGAAGGTTTCACTGCCGCTGTAACACTTGTAAATATCCCATCGCCTCTGTAGTAGCATACAGGATTCTTTCGACACTGTAGAACCATTATTGTGTCAATCTGTAGTGAAGAGGACGAACTCTTAGGGGATTAGTGGTTAGGTGGTAGTGTGATGTTTACTGTTGCAAGTCTGATGGATGCCACTATATTTATAATTAGATCATGACAGCAGGATCTTTGATATTCATAGACACGTAGGGGAAGGACAACAGGGCAGGATGAAATATAATTAATTATTTGGACTTACAGTACCTAAGGTAAACATTGTATACAGTGTAATATGCTTCAGCCTCAATTCCATGTGATTGTTACGTGTAGAGTCCTTGATCTTGTTTTCCTGTCCCCTTTTTGCAAAAATTGTTAAGTACATTTTTGTCATTCTTTTGCAATGATACTCAAATGACTAACCTTCCAACTAGTTGTATAAATGTGAAAAGAAATACCTGCCATCACCTACTAACAATGTCAGTTGACCACCGATTTCTTGTACACTATCGATTTCATATGTCATCATTATATTTTCTCCTGTAGTTCCATTAAACAAGCAGGTTGTGCACGAAGATTTCCAAGAAACCTTTTTCGGATTTGATGAATCCTCCTTCGCCTACGGTACCACGCCAGAACCACCCATGGGGTCGCCAGTGAATACCGTGACTGATGTCAGTTCAATTGACCTACAAGATGTCCCACCAGACAACATCAGTTTCTACGAACCACCGAAAATGGGAGGGTAAGTTCACACATACAATACAGCTATCTGTAGCTTAACAGTTGTAGAAAAATGTAGTAATGTTTAAGAGAAAGCCTTGAGTAATTTAATAGTGGCATGTTGAAGGAGGCAGTTGTTGCCGGGGAATGAGTATGGCATGGCTTCCATCGCAGGACAGGTAAAAATATAGAGATAAAAACAGAAATTTTTAAGCAATCTCTCTAGAAATCTCAGAAATCCTGGATCTCCAAAACTAGGTATGCCATGGGTAGTTTAAGGGAAAGCTCTGCTGGATTTTTGCGGAGTTAAGTGAGGATGCGCTGCGCATTTGGAAGAGCGCAATGATGTCGCGTGAATTTGTTGTGTCCATGTAGGGAATCTTGTCTCATAACCCAGGAGTTTTGTTCTAAATTTTCCTGAAATGTAATTGCTTAAAAATAGTGGCTAACCTGGTAAGGGGTTGTTAACTCGTAAAACAGCGTAATGGCTTTATATGTTGTGTATAAATCTGTTTCGTTCCTTTTAAGTATAGTTAGTTTAATTCATTAAACGTCTCAGAACAGTTACCTTCATTATTGTATTGAATATTGTGGCAAGGAAATGACGGCTTGTTACAGCGAAGTAGTGAACGGCTGCCTAAAATGGACAAGTGTATACGTACTTTGATTGATGCGAACTGTCTGAAGATGTACTTGACGAAGAGATCAAGTAGAATGCTCTCTCGTATTACATATTCTGTAGTAATAAAAAATATTAAAGGGAGGGGTTATAGTTTGATGCTGGGTTTACCCACCAGACCTTAAAAGTTTTTTGCCGACATTCTCATTGGCTTTCTGAAACGTCTTTTGAGTTATAAAGAATTTTGAGATAGCCAAATCATATCCACTAACAGACTTACTCTGGCGGAGGATTCTACTGCTGGTTTTAGACTTAGAAAGTGAAGTAAAATCGCTTTCTAGCGATTTCGTGAAGAGAACATCAACCATTAATTACCTTTACTTATATATTATTTCCTCGTAGCTTTTTGATCAGCTTCCTAGTGGACGCGCGAGGAGGCACCTTGGAAAGCCGACAAAGTGGTATCAAGATTACGATTCCAAGAAAAGCATGCAGGATGCCAACCAGAGTCACGTGTAGGCTTTGCAGGTGCGTCCATCTTGTGTTTATTGAAAGGGAAAGATACCTTAAATTCATTACTTTAAAGTAAAATCTTTTTAAGTTAAACTCTCATCGACCAGAAAATTATTCCACCTATAAAATGTTCGAATTTCCAAATTAAGCTTCGCGGACGATGTAGTACAGTCCTGACTTATTCACGTTGGTTCATTAGGTGTCAGATGTGATTTGTGGTTTGGTGGTACTTGAATTTCATTGTTTTTTGTGTATGTTGGTTTTTATTAAAGGTGACCACCATCTTTCTTTTGTTCGAAACAGAAATAACAGAGTTACAGAATATTCGATCACTTTCAATAGATGAGACTATAGTTGCATGCCTCTTTTGGGATGTTAACGATGGAACAAAATTTCCTTTTTGATAAGCTATCGTGTTATTAAGTTTGAATTATGCAGAAAAATATTTCAAAGAAAAGAAAAAACGAATATGAAGTGATTCGAATATAGGAGGTTTGGATTAGGGGACGTTAAATGTGATAAATTGTTAAGGAATTTTTACCTTGCCACGAAATTTAGTCTATGTGTGCCAAGTATTTTACCTTGATCTGCATGCGTGACACACGATGGAAGACCAAACTTTTTAATTCAATGTTCTCTATCAACAGAAACCGTCGGAAAATGCAGTTACCACCGTTACACGATAACGAAGCTGTCGTTTCGAGAATTCTCGAGATGTCTCCTCAAGGTAGCCAATTTCTGCGCCCCATCACCATTGAAATTCCACACTATGCGTCTTTACGGGGTAAAGAAAGGGAATTAGTTATACTAAGAAACGACGTGAGTTCTTCGTCTTGGAGGGAACACGTTTCAAGCCGATCTGATGGAGATAGTAAGTTACTCTTAATAGTGTGTCATGCGTACTAAAAACTGTTTCTGATTTGATCTTGTCCTCACCTCAAGTCGTCCTTGTGTGTAGAACAGACGCAGACGTGCAAACTCTCGTATTTTTTCTCGTTGTCATGTTGCATTACATCTTGAGACTTAGTAATCGTTATAGTTACTTACATTACATGCAAACATTTATCACGGATATGTGATAAATTCACATGGTTGGTTTTATAGCTAGCCATTGTTTACGTGAATATTTCCGCCACGTGACATAGATGTGTTAGAAGTCAGAAAGATTGATTATTTTTCCATGCCCAGCATTACTTCTGTTCATATCCGAGCAATTTTACTAAAGTTAACTTGATCGAAAATTGCAAATATAGCCTCAAGATGCTCTGTTATGAAAACGTGAGAAAGCGTTTTTTGAAAACTCTAGGAATATTAAGGAATTGCTGTTAAGAAAAGAAGATATTTCCCAATAAGTGAAGAAATTTGATTGTTCTTTGTTTATTACCATACGAAGAACTAGTTAGTTATGAATTATTGTTTTCGTTTGAGTCTTCTATCATTTCCAAAGTTGTGACTTTTACGGCTTCCGATTTTACAGTGTAATATTGGGTTGGTCGTTAATTTCTTACACTAGGAGTAGAGACTATTCTTTTCCACTTTCATATGATATATTTAGGTTCATGCTTGTGACCAAATTAGCAAAGGGGGTGGCAATGTTTACCGAGGCAGGAATTATCTTACAACACATCGGACTGATATCTATTACTGCCTAGGACAACGTATATGAAAGATCATTACGACAGCAAGTAGGAATTTCTAAATTATTAAACGGTGTAGCTTTCGCGCACTGCATGTATCCTTCTACTTCACACCTTGAAGTTGCAATAAAAGCAGAGATCTATACGAAGCCAGCTTCTCAAACGATCTTGAAAGTCTCCCTAAACCATCTTATTCTCTGACATTTATTTGTAGTTAACGAAGAGGATACAATGACAGACCACGTGAGCGGCTCACCAGAACACGGCGTTAACAATGTTGGGCATTTCGTTCGAGTTATAACCCAAGACTTTCCGGAGAAATTTGTCATTATATCAAGGCCCAGAAAGGAAAAGTTTTTAATGTTTAGAGAAGGTGGACAGATCAAGTCATCTGTGAACCCAGCTGTGCAAGTTAACTTTCCAGACGGAGCTGTAAATATGGGAACAAGGCTCATTCTGCAGGTAACATTCCGATGCATCCCGGTACTAAGAAAAGTGAGGGAAGTACTCACTATTTATTGACACGCTTTCCGCCATGGCACTCTTATTCTCTTGTTTTGAACATGAAAGATACACAATCCAATTGCAGTTGTTGTTTTGTTGTACTAGTTTACCTCATTCCTGAAAGCAAGATATTACCATGTTCGAAAACACAGATATTTTACATTATGCTTTGAATCTTCCGTGGTTTTTATTTTCCATACGTCAGTTACGGCAAATGGGATTGTCGTCGGCGGTGTGCGACTTAGTCGACTTCTATCTTTTAACTGACCAGTTACAAGTTGTGGAGGCTGTATCACAGTTTTTTCTCAATCCAAAAATTGTATTTCGTATTATTTTTATTCAATTTTTTTCTATGACAATATAATTGTCGAAAATTACTTAAAAACCAAGAATTATTTTATGCTGGTAGAACTAATGCTTTCGTAACTGATTAACCGCGGAGGAGACAAAAACGTAAACACGAAGATAAATTGCGCACTAATGTCTTCCCCCCCCCCTCCCCCCCCAAAAAAATCGATGCTCGTACATTTTATAAAGCTCAGACTACCTTGGCGGTTTTTAGAATTTAGTAAATTTATTTCCACATTCGTTGCTGTACTCACTTGTTGCTAGTCTCTTTCCGACGTGTTGTGCCTGTTTAAGACTTAAACTTGCTACCTTAACTGACATAATCATTGCCGCTGACTTTTACAGATTCAGCCCACAGACTCTGCTCTTGTCCCTCAAGATCAAGTCTTCAATACGAGCCATATAGTTGGCCTCGGACCAGCATCGAGAATGCAGAAACCGATTACTATTTCACTTCCATGTGATCGTTCAACATTTGAAGCAATTTATGGACGCTCTTCTAAGTTGCGCCTTGTTGCCTGGCTGCCAAAGGAAGAGGGCGCAGAGCTGAAGGATACAATGGATGCAAAATGGGCAGACATTACTCAGACGACAGCATTAACGGTCGTTGGCGATGTGGCAACATTTACCACGAAAGATCTCACAAGGTATGTTTTATCCAGTGTTCAAAAGAATACGTCGGTTGTGTACCTAAGTGTTCTTGGAATAGAGACTGTCATGGTTGCAGTAAAGCTAGCCCCTATCAATGACGTAATTCACTACCTACTTTTTACTCACTGCCTGGCTATTTCTTATGTACTGACTGCCTATTTCTTATCCACTGACTGGCTACTTCTTATGCAAAATTTGTTATGACGGACAAAGCTTTTACAGACATCCAGCGTAGGCTTTCGCAGCGGTTTATTTTACTTTACTACTACCTTTGATTTGTTACCTGTAACATTTTGATGCCCCTTCTGTTTGTTTCAGAAGAACTCAAGTGCTCGAAACACTTGCACAGTGCCTCTTCTTTAATCTTGGTCTGGTAGAAGTTCACGCATTTCAGCTATCGCTTTGTCTATACGTTTTTCAAACATGTGCTTTGATATATTTTACATTCTAACAAAGTTATTTTATTTAAAATTTGCAGATATTGTTTAATCGAGTCAGATAATTTTGAGAGCAACCTGGTCAACAGCCTCATCGTGAAACAGTCAGCGGTGCCATATTCAGTCAAGTTGGCTGTCTACGGAAGACTTCTGACGGCTGAAACTGCCGAACTGCGTGTCTTCTGTATGACAGATGACAAGGTGAATAAAACATTAGAAACGAGAGAGGGATTGGCGGAGATTGCGCGCTCAAGAGAGATTGAGCTCTACAGTGATCAGACTATTTATATTAACTGCACCGGGAATTTAATGAGCTGCAAGACGCAGAAGCTCAAGATTCGATTTAAACCGTTTCAGGAAAATCGCCTCTCTTTCAAAGTGAGCAGCTTCGATTTGAATGTACCAATGACATGCCGGCTTAGCTTTATTGGCAATTTCAAGAGAGACAAACACGGAAAAGTGGGAGTTCTTTGCAGTTTGGATGTCGCTTTAACGGAACAGGTGAGTAAGGGTTTGTCACCCTAGCCTTTATTTGACTATGACAACATACATACTTGTAGAGTAACAATGAAATTGACTTTCTCAAAGAATCAGCTACTAACAAGATTTGTATACATATTCTGTATGGTATGATGTATATTCTTGATTCAATTCAGGATGTATTTGTTCTTGCCTTCCTTGTTTTGCCCTCCTTTTGAGATTAGGAACTGGGAATGGACCTCTTAGGGAACTTATGCAATTGGAATCAAAGGAAAGAAACGCGTATATAACCATAAGCAGTGCCAAATCCAATAGGACATCAAAATCATGAAAAGAAAAGATGCTATGCAATTAATGATTTTTGGTGCTGATTTTTTTCTGCGGGACCACAATTTACTTTTACTATCCAATTTTTATTTGTAGATGCTTCGATCGTTTAGCCGAGAAGTCATCTTCCAAGGTAGATTATTTCGCGTTACATTTGCGTATTTTAGTTGAGAACTGTCTATATTTTATCGTTGGTAGTTATTCATTTGTTCATGATAATTAATGAGTAAATGCATTTTTTATTAACAATGCATTCTTGAATTTCCGATTTCGATACTCGGAAGAGTATTACTGTTAAGCATATCGTTCGTCATCGTCGGGTTTTATTGACGCAGAACTGCACTAGTAGTAATCTATGATGTTGATTGAATGATAAATTGAAGAAGCAGTTCTTAGATTTTATATAAGAAGTCTCTTCCTGAATCGCAGGTTTTAACAAGTGCAGGTTACAAGGAAAGAAAGACTACATAGATGATGATACTTGTTTTGATTTTTTGTAACAATAGAGAGAGATCTCCAAGTCATCATTACTTTCAACTTTTACCTATTTTACTTTCAAGTTTTTTTACCTAACCATTGTTAGCTAGACTATTTGGTAAGTCTTGTGCTGATCCAAGCAAGCTTCATCAGAGCCACATACGTTGTTGATAGAGAGATCGGGCTCCTGCCGACACTTTCAGAGACAGATAAGGATGTCACTCGTGTGTATCCTAAGTGTTTGTTTCTACATATTCCAATGTTGAAGCTAAACCAACTTTTTATATGTATTTTACAGTCAGCGACGACTTACTTCAGTTCATTGCGCGTAGCATGCCCGATTCGTGGATGGTGTTAGCAGAGGAACTAGGGATGAATAAGGCCGATGTACAAGGAATAGTGGATATTAGGTACGTATCATCAACAGTCGTTGTTAGGCCATCCAGCTATTGAATTATTTCCCTTGAGTCTGGTGATATGAAAATTGAACAACACCTCTCCTCCCCAGGACCTCGGATCGCTACAGGTAAATTAATGTCTGGAGAAAAGAAACAAACAGAATTCACTGTAACTTTTAAAGGTTGAATAAAGATTTGTCCACATATGGATGTTAGACTCATTTTAGTTTTGCATAGGTGAAACATTTCATTGAAGGTTGTAAATAATTAGGATGAGATATCTTTATTGTGGACAACTTTTTATTAGTCCGGGGTTGGCCGTTTTCCCAAATCCTCCTCCAATCCTAGTCCAATTCCTTTGCAAATGGTCCCTTAATGAATTACTGTATTTCGTACTGGAACAGTTACATGGGGATGTTTACAACGGTAGGGTTTTAACTGACTATCTATACTCATCAAGAAATTGTCAAGATGCACCACTCACTTTTAGTCAATAACCCAGTCAAAGATCGATAAGCAGACACAAAGCCCCCAATGTAAGGATGACCGTGGTTGTGATATTGAACGTTGGTACAGCGTTTATTTTTCTTGTTAATTTTGCAATTATTGCAGTCATCAGAGCAATAGGTGACGAGTTCATCCAAGAAATAGTGACATGAACTTAGCTGTGCAATTTTCTGTCCACGCCAGTCATTTGGGGGCATTTAGAGCTTTCGAATCTGATGTGTAACTTCAGTTGCGTTAACAAATGAATACCCCACAGTACAGCATGAGCAGTGCAGCATGAAAAAATTTGTAATATACCAGAAAATAGTACACACAGAGCAATAAAAGTATCGCTGAGTCCGGCAGCGCCATACGAAATACCGTAGTGGAACTGGATACAATTTCGGTCATTCCATTCAACATTTGTAGCGCTTTGTCAACAATGTAAACAGTTTGTTATGTAACGAAGCAATTGTACCCGATAGGGAATTATGTTATCATATAGCCTTTTCGATTTCACTGCAACCTAGAAATTGAGGTTTACAACAAGGCCAAGATTTTTTGGCAATATAGAGTGATTTTCTTCCATTGTTTGTAACTTGCTAACCCTTTATTCTTTTCAGGTAAAGCCACTTAACATTGTATAGCTTTTTTAAATAGTGTAAAGACTGTGCTAACATTGTTACCACCAGACCTGAATGTCATGGCTTTTATAGATTTAACTTGTGCGCATGTGTTTGCATGTGCTGTGCAAAATTTGATAATGTTATGATTTTCAAATTCACAAGCAACGTATCATAGGATTTTGGTGCTGTATCGCATGTATTTTTTTATGTCGTCAGCTTTTAGGTGTTACTAATTTATTTTTATTATTATTTCCTTGCAATGTTTTCAGTGGGGGAAGCTCTGAACTAGCTGCCTTAACCATGTTAGAACTGTGGCGTTCCAAAGATCCAGGAAGGGCATCGTACGAAATCCTCCGAGATGCCCTGGAAAAAACGGGGCACCTAGATTTAGCACGTGACGTGGAGTGTCGGTCACCAAGTACGCTGTCTCCTTCAGGATCAGAACAAAGCTTCCGAATGTTTGGAAGAGATGATTTGTCGTTAAGTGAGGAACCGCTTGCGTCTCCAGATCAGTCAGCTTCAGAAAGCCCGACGCCTGGAGAGGAATCGATGAAGGCATTCAGCTCTGAGACTATTACTGAGGATGTTGTGAAGCAAGATAACGACTTCATCGACTCTTTGTTGGACAATTTGCGAAGCTTGCCCTTGGATCAGCAAAATACCCAGGGTGTTTATTCCCCTATACCAGACCATGAACTTCAGTCTTCGATTCCGGAAGTTCTTATTCAATCTCCTATACCGGAACTGGAAGCTTCAGAAACCGATGGGAGTAGCTGTGCACCATCGCAAGGCGTGGATCGTAGTTCACCAAGTTCGGATAGAGTTGAACCCTCGGCGTTTGAGGCGTTTGCTGATGAGAGTTTACAAGAGGATGGATTGGATAACTGCAGACCAAGTGTTAATGGTGTTGAATCGAGTGGCAGTGAAGACATAGATATACCACCTATACCACAATTGGAGACTGAAATACTAACAGAGGATGATGTTAGTGCAACGTCTTGTACTGAACAAAATTCCAAGGACGTTAACACTAATGAAAACGATGATAAGATGACATCTCAGGTGAAAGAAAATTCCATCAACATGGAAAAAGGAATGACCACAGAAATCCCAACTAAGGGCTGTGCACCTCTCGGAAATGGTGACCTTGTTTCGTCGGATATAAACAAGAACATTACTCTTAAAGATAATGTTACAACTAGTGAGGAACAAAGCGATGACATCATCAAGGCCATGTTTCCTAATGACAAGTCAGTATTAGAGTTTTTTGGAGAGGAAGATGGTAGAACTGTAGGTGAATCTTAAAAAGTAATTCAAATGTAGAATGCACCATTGATTATAACACCAAGCGGCAAATGCTTGTCACATGTTAATATATAAATATACATATATATTTATATGTATGAACAACCACTTTTGACTGAGAATATCTGGTTGCATTAAGACCGTCAGTTTTCTGGTTATTTGCAATTGTATTGGTATGCCTGTTACATAGACCTTTATAAATATGCTCTGAGAATGAACTACTGTTGTAGAATTGAGTAGTAACAGATTGGCAGGGAAGTGGCAGGTCGTGAGTTCTTTCACATAATTTTCACGTAAAAGGCTGCAATAATCCGTAGCTGTAGTTGTTTTGGTGCAAGTAGTGTCATCCTTTCAACAGATACCGAAATTGGAGAAATCATCTGAATTTTTGCTAATAGCTGCCCGCTAGTGATCTACGTGATACTTGACGCAACCAAAAAGACTCGAAGCAAGTCGTATCCCTTACTGATATAATTTTGATGTGATAGTAACAGAGGAGTGGACGAATCTGGTGAATTTATGGGCAAGAACTACACATGAAAGGCTTATTGAAGATGGCTTATAATAAGACTGTGGAAATTAATTTATTTACGGAAAAGGTTAAAATGTTTGATGCCATGCTCCAGGATCTCTATGAACAAGAGTGAACTGTGTGTATTATTGATAATATGCAGCGAAACCCGGGTGGGGGGGCTTAATTTATTGACTCACCGAAACCTAATGTAGCCCTAGACATTGTGTAGGGAGTTTAAGAGCGATGCAGTTTGTCAATGTGTATTTCGCCGTAGTCCCTATTGGCCAGAAATAGTTGCACCTTGAAGAAGGCACATGTTAAGTCGAGCAGTTTGTAAGCAGTAACAGGATATTCCTGTCATAACTATTTCTAGGTTTTGTTTTTGAGCTAGCCTGATAAATCAAGATTTGGGTTCAAATTTAACGGTGACACCTCCTTGCCCCAGATAAGCGGTAATCCTTACACTTGTGTAAAGTAGAGCTAGCTACCCTTTGATTTGACACACGAGTATCACACCATCACAATTTCATCCGAGTAGTTAGTTATTACACTGAGTTTTTGTATTATTTTATTAGGAGGTGTAGGTGATTCCTCAAGAATATGTTGTCATTTAAGTCGTAGATAGTTTTTTTAGTGACTCATACGTTTTGGTAAATCATTGAGATGGTCTTATGCTGTAGATTTTGTTCAGAAGAGGCTTTATGATTGTACATAAATTTGTGGGTTTTGAATTCGCCACTTACAGAATGATACTCAGCCTTCTATTTGATTTTTAGTCGAGTTTTAATCGATTTTAAAGATTGTATAAGGAACTCCTTTCGTTCCGTCGTAATTAACCTTGATAATGTTCACACGCCATCCGTAAGATAATGAAGATCAAGCAGATTAGTTTGTTGTTTAATAACCCTTTGATTTTTAATGACATTGTTTAATATCTCGGTAGTATACACGTGGGTATTCTTTCCGCCGCCAGGATAGTCCTTGTATGAATAGGACGAATGAGAGGTTTTATTTATCTTTTGAGCAGGATAGCGTTCTCAGCTACGTAGCATCCTCTCAGTGCCATGTGCAACTAGGCAACTGTCGCGAAAAGATGTGTTTTAGCAGATTATAAAGGAAACGTTTTTCTACCTTAGGCCAGTTTTTATGTTTTATTTTACAGTATTTTACGTGTTTTAAGCATCACTTTCCGTAGGAAGCCAAAACGTAGATTTACAACATTGGCCAATTTAAGAAGATGGAGACACATAATAGTTAGTTGAAATAGGGCCATGTATAGGGGCGGGATAGTGCAACAGCAACAATCTGCTTTTGTAAGCAGGGGAACACTGCTTCTACATTCCACGATCTCATTCTGAACGAGAGGCGGTGACTTGTGTTTATAATGACAACATCCTTAGCACACACATTGTTTCCATTATTTCCCTAATCCTTTCCTTTAGTTTTACTCTAACCTTTTTGGTTGCATTTCTTTAACTGTTAATGAGCTTTTTAAAAGTTCTTCGATAGTCTTTTTATACTATATTGGAATTAAATATGACGCTCTCTCGGAGCAAGGGGAGTGCCTTATCCTTGGATTAGCGATTATTTAAGCGTAGACACTGGCAGTAGTCACCATAGGTTGAGTGTGTGTCCAAGTTTCATAATGTATGTCAGATCGTATTAAAATTGCTTGAGAATGGAAGAAACGTAAGAAGAATCGCTATTGCGTACTTGTGATTACTTGTTGTATTTATCTTTTATGCGGTGAGAGGGATCGAGACTTGCTGAATACCCACCCATAGTACCCTCATAGTAACTATTCGCACTCATTGAGGTCATCACCTCATCACTCATCATCGTTTAATGAACTTTTCCCCCTCAATACTAAATCAAACGTGAAATTATAGTTCTTCCCAAAAAAATACAAAGAAAGTTGCTACCTGTAAAAAGATTGTAACAATTAAATGAAACAGAATAGTATCAGACATATAGGCCTACTGACCAACGTGTTAATCTTTGTTTGCGATGGAAAGGGGGAAACTTGAAAACTGTATCTACTGTTTCAGAGTATCGCATTTAAACTGAAAAGATCCCGCAAATTTTCTTGCTTGTTTCGTACTTGAAAGGTCTTGAACGTGTATCATAGGAGACACCAAGACTGCTGTTACCGAACATTTTAGCTCGTGTAATAGATGAGCAGCTATCAGCATGAAACAAAGAGTCAAGAATGCCAAGAAAGTAAAATAGCACAATGGCAGGACAATGTTAATACTATGGAAAGTTCAGCCTTTTGATCTTGCGATCATTATAGGCTGTAATTTTAAAAAAAAACCTTAATGGGATCATTATGGTCTGGCGTTAAAAAAATAAGGCCTAATGGATACTGTAGCAGACCGACAATACCATCATGATAGAAGATGTGAACACTGTAATTGGCTAAGGCCCGGAAAGTAATGTTGATATCGCTATCATTATAGTCGAGAGTTTTAGGTATTGTGATCATTATGGTCTAGAGTTGACTAAAATCCTATTATGAACATAATGGTCTGGAGGCAGCAGAAAACCTAATGTGATCATTATGGCCAAGCGTTTTGAAAACGGCGACCTAGTGTATAATGAATTAGCCCGACATAATACACCATGATGGAAGATTGGAACGCTGTCATTGGCTAAGAACCGGAAGGTAGTTGTTGGCTGCTGTGGGCTAGATAGAAGAAATGAAAAGTGGGAAAGAATAGTTCAGTTTTGCGCAGTGAAAGATCTCATTAATACAAATGAACATCCTGTAAGAGGAAGATGAAAGCAACTAGAGGTATTTAATATTTCAGATTGACTACATCTTATCACAGAAAGGATTCAGAAACAGTGTTATAGATCCAAAAGTGTACCCTAGTGCTGACGTAGACGTGCACGACAGCCTTTCACCCGCAAGAATGGAAAGGAAAATGGCAAAAATTACAATTGGGAAGAAGAGGAAAGAAGAAATATATGAAAACACATTAAGAGAAAAGGCAGAAGAGTAGAAATGCAATGGAAGAAAGGTTAAGCTTACTTGAATATCATGATGGTGTGGAGGGTAAGTGTAAAAGAACAAAAAACATCACAAATTGTATTGAGGAGTAATGAAGATGTCGGAGTCCCTGAAGATAGACGTATTCTGAAACAGATTATCAAGCAAGAAGTTGGCCTTCCATAACCTCGGACATGAAACCCTCTTAATGTTAAGTATGGAATGTAGACTAAAAGGAAAAAGGAGTAATATCGATATTTTAAAGGATGGAAGCTTTGTAAACTGAAAGAATGGCCCAAGACAGATCGTTGCAAACGTTGACCCAACATTACGCAGATTAGAAGAAAGGAGAATGAATGTGCAGATAGAAACACCCATACAAAAACTTACCGATTTGTGCATTCATATGATTACTGTCAAGTTACCTTGTCCAAAATGGCTGGCAGCTGTTTAATTACTTGTAGATAAGGAACCAATGCCCCCATGATTAGATTACCTAAATTTTAGCCTAAACGTGTTTTTAGTTTGAGGATTGAGTTCGTTTGCTAAGATTTTAGGCATTGTATTTACTGAAATCTAGTTGATGTTGAGCACGCAGCGAGGAAACATCCTTGTTGTGAAAATTTGTCTTCGTATTCCGTAGCTCATTGTTTAAGTCTCAATACGGTGAAGGAGATATACATATACGATTCTGGATAGAAAGGAATAGATATGATACAAAGATGTGGAATTAATCAGGTAAATTTGGCGTCTTTTATTGAAAGGTTGGAATTTCGTATGGTAGCCACCAGCTTGTTACTCTGGCTCCTAGGAAGATGTGAAACAGACGGCATCAGAACATATGTGATGATACTTTCATTTACCAAATGTTCTTTCTTCCAAAGAAAGCTTTTACACAGGCTCCGAGTTGTACATGTATGGGTACGTAGATGTTGAAATAGCAACGAGGAAGCCCTGCTACACATGGTATTTGTAAGTGGACATACGTACCCTGAAAGAGTTTCCGTTTGAACAAAACATGAAACTTGTTACAGTATACACGTTTGTATTTATTTCAAGACTATCCAATATCTTACTTAACATTCTTTCGATAGCAAATAGTTGTCAATCATTAAATATACGTTTTCATAAACTATAATGGGATCTGTCTTCCCTAAACTAACTTGTAAACCATTGAAAGGGCCTATAACCTTACAACTCAAAAGTCAGAAAGCGGCCAGCATCTAGTCATGTAAGGAAACTTAGTGAAACTTTATATCAAAATAGAGGTGATGTATTATCCGTAAAGTAAAAAGGAACTTGTGCAAAACTGAAGTTGATGCAAACTAATAAAAATTTGAAGCTGATATTGTGTGAGGAATAACAAGATCAGGATATTTTAGACAGATACGTGCTTACCTCAATGTTTAAAAAAATATAAATAGCATCTGCCATTGCCAGATAGACACGAATTATCTGTAGTTACGGTGACTGATAAAGACAAGAAAATACATACACAAGCACATAGTGACAAATTATATTAAGAAAAAAATTTTCTTGGAAAGTTCACAAACGATCTAATAAGTCGTTGTAGGAAAGTTTTATCTGGTGTTCTCAAATATCCGGAGATCAGTAGACCCAGCTATTTGTAAAATAGCCTCACTGCCTTGTGATTGTCATTGGATTTGGAAAGCTAAGGGAGTAAAACCTTACAGAAAGCTCCGGCAGCTTCTGCATCCAAGGGCCAGATGTATAAAACAGTCTACCTCTCAATCTACCCCTAGATCAAGCCACATAGACATGGTAGCTCATGCTATACCATATGCATAATGACTTTCATTGATCGATTTACCTTAGCTAGATCTATGTTGTGAAGGGAAAATTTGTGCTTTTACCTCGATGGATCGATATCAGTCTACCAAGACATAGCACAATCACAGATCACTCCTCATGAGTTATAAGTATGGCCGCACTCGTCGATCTGTGTAATGCAAGAGAAACAAGAACGCACATCAGCAGATTATTTTTCATCCATGCGAGAAACTAAATAACCAGTTGGTTATTACCGATAAAATTTATACGTGACGAAGTTGAATCCCCTGATGCATAGCTGTGAGTTGGTTTAGAAAGTAAAGGAACCGTGGACCGATAAATACTTAGCACTATTCAGGCCGTGGTCAACATTAGGTACGCCGTGCCCATTACTTTAAAACAGGATTGTGGTAAAATATTGGTCGTAGATCAAGAGAACGTTTCGAGTATTCCACATGGATTTCTGATCGTACTGGCAGCACAATAAAGGTAGGCCTCAATTATTAAATTGCTGGTTGAGTATATGCCATTGAGACTACTTGTCTGCTGCTGAATGCTCTTACCTTATTAATGCGTGTATTTTAGATTCGAGTTGTGAATCATATAAGTCATCCCAAAGATATGAACCAAATATTTCCAATGACCGTATTTCCAATGATTGTACACAGGTGCTTTAACAGATTGCCATGGAGGTGTAAAAATTCAAACTTTGATGGAACAAGGTCTCAGGAAGGTAGATGATACCATGCTCACAGGAAAATACAAAATTTGGTGCTGCAGGATAGACTTTCCCCAAGACTCCCAACACTTTACGAAGTTGCCACGACGATAGTAGAACGGATCGAACAGAAATGTGACGCGTACCTGAGAAAATGGCTTGGTCTTCCACGCACGGCAATCCGTGCTGCCCTGTATGAAAACAATGGGCTACTTAAACTCCTGATCCCTTCGATAACTATAAAAGACGTACTCAAAATGATCCATGCAGGTAAAAGACCGCAAATTAAGAAAAAAAATAAGATTCTGCAAGGAAGTACAGACAACGTTAATTAATGTTGGTTACGTCTTACCAGAGGTAGACCCAAAGTGGCAGGGAGAGTTTGTCGGTAGACCTCGATAGGACGTTTTCCTTCCCGATTCCTATCACACAGAGGCCAGACCTAGTCATACGGTGCGAAGAAAAAATTGTTAAGATTGTGGAGCTGACAGTACCATACTAAAGTAATGTAGAAGATGCATGAGAGGAGAAGGGACCGAAACCGGACGTGGTTCCTCCTGACGATGTCCAGTGTTTCGGGTGAAAGAATTTCATCCAGAAAAGGAGTGGATGAGCCAAATAGCAATTAACACCGTGTACCGGTCATTCTTACTCTGCAGTGAAAACGCTAAATGGACCGCAGAAATCTGGAATGTTCCAGCAACTTAGTGTTGATGGAAACACACTGCTTACTAAAAGGACGAAGATACTAAATCGACATGACAGTCGAAATGATCTTCGCTGCAAGACAGCTGTAAGAAAAGAGTCAGGAACAGCACCACAACACTTATACAGTATTCGTCGACTTGACCAAAGCCTTTGATACTGTCGTATAGGCCTCATTGCCAAGTCCTGAATAGTTTGTAAGAATCGTGCAGCTGCTTCATGACAGCATGACGGTGAGAGTGATCGATTATGGAGAACTGTCAGAACATTTGCACTTACCAAAGGTGTGAACCAAGAATGTGGGCTGACTCCTACCCTGCTCAGCATGATGTTCTCTGCTATGCTGTCAGATGTATATCAATATAATGTGGAACGTAGTATATGCCTATGATACCGCAGTAATAGAAGACTCAATATCAGAAGGCTCCTGGGCAAGAAAAACATACAGGGAGCCAAGCTGAGAGACTTAATGTTCTTCTTGAGGTCTGAATGCCTGCTCTGAATACGTGAAGCACAGCATGGACCAGTTCTCCATTTTATGTGACAACTTTCGCCTCACCATCAGTACAAACGGAACGGAACGGAAGTCATGTACCAGCCTGCACTAAATGCTCCATATAGAGAGATGGACATGGTTGTTAATGGTCAAAGACTATCTGTGGTAGAGCAATCTACATACCTTGGCAGTACACTTTCCACACTTCCAAATGTTGACGTAGAAGTGAGCAGCAAATTGCAAAGGGGCTTTCTTCCTTTGGCAGATTTAAAAAGCAAGTCTGGAAAAGAAGAGGCATCAGTGTTGGGGCAAAGATCAAAGTTGCAATTGTCATTCCAACGCTACTGTATGCTTGTGAGACCTAGACTGTATACAGTAGTCAATCCAAGCAGCTAAACTACTTTTACATGACCTTCCTATGGAGACTTCTCCGGGTTCTCTGACAAGAAGATAATACTTAACTCAGAGAAGAGCCAAATTCGCAAGCATCCATACGTTGTGGGGAAGACTCAGATTCGGCCGCCTAGTCATGACCAGAAAATGCCTAACAACAGTATACCAAAGCAACTATTCTATGGCGAGCTCAAAGAGGGTAAATGCTCCAGGATTGGCCAGAGCAGGGATGGGCAACTTCTATAATAAAGAGGGCCAGATTTTTTCACCATCCCCATCCGGGGGCCACATGACCACGCACTTCAACTAATCAAATATGTGAGAAGTTACAGTAGAATTTCAAATAACAGCATTTTTTGTATATTCTTATGTCTGTATGTTTATTGAACCAGCATACATATTTGTGGCAAAGAAATGCATTTTAACATAACTTATTCTGTTATGCTACAAACAGAAGTGTGTTTTAGAAGAAATAAAGTGCCAAGGGCTCACTTTTAATATGGCAAAACAAACAAAAACAGCCCAGTTAACAACTAATGAGAAACTTGAGGACTTTTCTGCTGGCGCACAATAGACTGGATATCATGTGTCATCACTGATCCTGTTTCTCTCTTTGGATTTAATGTGCTTCATTGTGGAAAAACTGCTCTCACAAATGTAAGTGTTCTCAAACATGCTGGCCACTGACAGGCCAAAATCTCTTAGGGCTGGAAAACGTGCATCTGGTAACAGTTTTCAAAATTAAACCTCCCTCTCATTGCGCTGTGCTTGAAAAAACGGATCTGATTGCAACTCGCAGAGCTCGAGCTGCACTTCAAATGGTTGCTCACTGACAGTAGCAGAGACAGAGTCGGTGAAAAGCGTAATTCGTGATTTCATCAAATAAAAATCCGGGAAAGGATCGTTAAATTGCTGCTGCTGCTGCTGCAATTTCTCGCTGTCGGCTTTACATTTCTGCAATATTTTCTTCACAAGCGGGATACCAGATTTGGACGATGGGAAGAAAATCCTTCCAAGAACAGGTCGAGTTTATTCTGGAATGAGGTATTGTGTGCATACTGATTGCAAACAGTTTTGTTTTTTCCCTACAAGTGTGTATTAAGCTGGTTGAGATGCGAGGTGATGTCTGTAAGAAAGGCCATGTCGCAAAGAAACTGCGGGCGTTTTCTTTGTTCGTTTTTTGGAATGACAAAATGTAATTAATAAATGTTCTAGAGGCCGCACCGAGGCCGCAAGTGGGCCGCGTGCCTATCCCTGGGTCAGAGGAATAGGTTCAAAAACACCCTAAAATCCTCAAGTTCTTCGACATTAAGCTAGATGAATGGAAAGACTTGACAAAGGATCGCAGCAACAGGCGCCCCCCACCCCATAACAAGAGTTGACAGCACAGCAATACCTGTAAACACCCACCAATGCCCTAATGTGCAAGCATGTTCCGTGCTAGGAAAGGTCTGTTTAGCCATATGCACACATACTAAAACAGAAGAAGATGTCGTAGTCACCTTATAGCATAAAGGACGAACAGCAACAACAAGAACAACTATTTCAATGGAATGACGATGGAATCAGTTGATATTGCAAGCATATGTTAGGGCTTAACAAGTAGGAATACTTTCAATCTTGAGCCCTTATCCGAGAGCCCTTATCAATTTACTAGTTGGAGTAACTAAGGTGCCTCTCCTCTGCATTCGTAATGCTTACCATGAATAATCTACATTTAGTAAATTTCCTGTCCAACTTTACCATAGTATCAAATCGGCTTTTCTCATGGCAAAGGTTTTCTTGTTACAGCATTATGTGGAAGCTGATGATACTGCTCTGATTGAAATACTTTGGTTTGGTCTAACGCACTCACAGACCAGTGGTTTGAACCTAGGCCTACGGATTGGCCTTCGAATATATGCTGCAAAGACCAAATATAGTTAAACCATGATCATCCTGGCCTTACGATAAGAAATTAACCTTGAAGCTCGATTATATCCTTGTTGCATGGATAAAAGTCAACCTTTCTAAAACTTTTGTTATCACTGCATTCGTCTACTCGTGTGAGAGCTGGAAGAGCTCAGCAAGGATAAGTCATAAGCTAAATGTGTTCCGACAACGATTTTGAAGATGAGCTACAGAGACAGAGTAAAAAATGACGTGGTGCTTGCTGGTTGTGGTATGAGGCCTTCATCACTTGTTACGCTTGAATCCTGCTAGACCTGGGATGATTGTTCTCTTCTGGTAACCACAGCAAGGTCAGAGGAGGCGTTGAAAGTCTTATGAAAAGTGGAAAAGAAATGTGTGACCTTATGACCTTATTAGTCGTGTCCTTGAATAGTTGATCGCCAGGAGAACAGCTACAAATCGAGGAAGATGGAGGAACATCGTTGCCCAATATCCAAACTTCGAATGGAAGACCTAAGTTCTAACTAAGTATTCTGAAGCAAAGCGCACCCGAAACCTTGAAGAAAATTTAGCAGCCTTATGCACTGAGAAGTGTGATATCATAAAATGTGGTTAAACAATAATACAAACTTTTACACGAATGTTGATGTTGACTATATTCAGTAATACAAACATATATGTTAAACTTGTGCCAATTGTCAAATGAGGAGATGGAAAATGATCACGTGGTGTTGCTTCGTTTTCACTTGCAATTTCTCTTGCGTTAAAATGATATACCAAATCCAAAGCAGTTTCATAAAAGACTCGTAAATTTTCATCGACATTGCTCTACCTTTCCTTCCCAAGGAACAACATAAGATTCTTGAAACATCTGATACTAAAGTCATGATAAACATAAAGGTGCCTGAACCACTTTAAGGCACGGCCTTTGTTTAGTTTCTTATATTACACATATGTGCACAGTAAATAGTATGATCTGGTGTTTTGGACCTTACCATGACTTTTGCCAGTGGCGTACCATACTATGCTGAAAGTACTAGTATGCTAAACCTTCGTCGATGGATGAGGAACCTTCATCCTTTTAATGAGGTGTGCGTGAGCAGCTCATATAATTGTCTTTCTACCATTTCGCATCCACCCTTAGAAGATTGCTTCTCTCCTTTTGTACCCCTATGAATTTGAAATACTTAATACAGATGCAGTTGGTAGCCCATAATTCATCGAAAGCTCTGTGTATCGTGGGCTTTCTAGTGGAGCTGTAAGTTACAGTTACTTTCATTAGTGTTGTATTCTACTATTCTCATTCCCAGTTTACGTAGGTTCTTAAAGATTAGCGTGGTTTTAGTAAAGGCGTAAATTTAAGTTCTGCCATGAATGATATTTCATAAAAATGAAGCCTTAACTCATGGCGCAAGCAAGTCCAATTCCTTTATTACGTGTGTTAGAAATTGGATCTAAATGAAAAACCAACTGGTCCTACCCATATGTTTTTAACAATTATTATTTGCTTCTGGCTTTTCTCACACCCCATCCCCGTATAGGGAAGCATAGGCAGCTTGGAAACTCCTTCCCGAAAAAATAAGTAGCATGATCACCATTCTTATTTGTGTATTTTTAAAATCCGAACGTCCGACAGTAGTCAGCGTTCAATACTTTGCCAGACACTTGGAAGGCACATGTGATGTTTACTGAAATTCATCTAGTGGATCAGTTGGTATCACACACTGCAGATGAAACGGGGAAGGGAGAACGGCACCCTATATGTGGCAATAGCGACGAGTTCTCCTTTGACGAAGCTTATACGCGCCCCTTTAAGATGAAGCTCTGCGTTCGATCTTATATGTACAAAATACTTGCTTTCTTTTTAGTACATCCACTAAATCCCGCTGTAGTTAGATAAAGCGCCCGATTTTTGAATCAACCTTGCTTACAAATGCTCTCTTACTTCCGAAATAAATGTTCTTTTTTGAAAGAGCCGCAAAGATGAGGCCGCACTCAATGCCCTGTTTGGAGTGAGTCGCAAATCCAATCTACCAAAGAAACACGTTATGTAGGCAATTTTAATTTTAATTAAGGTCACTCATAATAAAGCAGGGTTACGGTAATATTACAAGATCTTCTTTAAATATAGGTTACTTGGCCATAGTGTTTGAAAATGGTAATCTTGCTCCGGTGTGTGAATGATTCAGTTTTAATCTCTAAACCATTGACCCTCTCCTCCTTTCTTTCTCGTGTCAAGACCTCATGATATAACACTTCGTTGCAAAAAGTAGCACCAACCCGCTGTATCATAGTAAGAAAATTTGGAATGTTCAATCGAAGTCTTCAGCGCTCTCTGTGCTTGCACAACGAAACATTTCCTACTATTTGCTCATTTTTGCAACGATCACTTCCGCAGCAATCAATCTGTTTATCAATTTCACACCACATGACCACGCTGGCGTACCAGATTAAAGAAGGACTATTCTAGTATAAAACTCGAAAATAGTAAAATAACCATATTATGTTTACGTTCCACTTATTCAATTTAAAGATCCCCGCTATTTTTTGGTCGACTTTGTCTATCGTTTTAGACTCTCTCGCATTTGTAACAAACAGTGAGTATCTCGTACTTTTCATTATATTTAACACTTAAACAATGACAATTATTTCTTGGTGGTTCTGGAAAATCTCGGATACCATTTCAGAGAAATCTGGCACGGTCGAAACATAAAAAATTTTGGTAAAATAATACATGGTAAAATTTTCTAGTGATAATGGAAAACATTTTGAGGTTTTAAGGTTGATAGGGTATCATCTTTTGGACAATTAAATTAATCAGAAAGCTATTGCAGTAAAATTAGAACGTTAGCATTTCGCATGCAATTGTCGTGACTTAGAATAGGCCTTTATACGACGGGAAGCGGATGGTGGTAACCATATGACTTTTTTTGGTCTCTACAATATTCGCAAGGGAAGCAAGGCTTAGCTACAACAAAAAAAATAACGTGAGTATTCTGTTTCGATTCCGGTGGTAAGAGTTCTCTTTGTAACAAAATTGATATTTCCCTTCATGTGAGAGACTTACACGGGCTCAGATGACCGTTTCCAAAAGTGTATTGCTATGTTGCTAGGTTACCAGCCCGATGGATATTATTTTTAAACTACGTACAAATCGTCATGGAAATCCCAAAGAAAAGCCTTGTAAGTTCATACAGCGGTCGTCAACATATTCACACGCTCGTCACTGCTCATAAATCTTGTAATATTGCTGACTGTGCAAAACCAAAGAACTACCTATACGCCGCTATGAACATTGCAACACAATGTTGATACACAAAGGCTAAAAGCCGGATATTGCAACATTTGCGGATCGAAACCACTTTCACGTAAACCCAATAATTCCCGACGTATACACTTCCATAGCAAATAAATGGCCTGTATCCGATGCGTCGAATGCCTTTGGAACTTCATCTGCTTTGGGAACGGTTGGTAAACTTTCTAGTGCTCTTTAATAAGCACACATTGAAATAGAACTTGAGATCATCATGTAAATAGTAAAATGTGCATGCAACGTGATCTTCAGCGATGTTGATAAAACACCTTGCACAAACTGTAGCAAAAGTCGATGGTCCTCGAAATTCCTAACTACTAATACACAGGAACAAACGTTTTTCTCCAGTAACATGTGTCATTATCAAATAGTATCTTCCTAAAGTTCTTTCATCCGATGATATTAATTCAAAACATCCTAGATTTTCTATCACTCGCTACCTCTTCTTCTTCTTCGATTTCATCCCATCGTCTGACCCTTCAGAATGGTCTGTTGATCCACTGCT
>JAAAKL020000816.1:0-36214 GCA_010016065.2 Carybdea cf. marsupialis auct. non (Linnaeus, 1758) | reverse complement strand
GCATGAGCAGTTTCTCCAGTATTTAAATCAGTCCGCTATTGCCGTCTCGAACATTTACTATACGAATTTCCGTAGAGCATGGTTTCCTGATTTGGTTTACCTAATTTGAAAAAAACACATCGAGGACACCTATGCATAACGATTCCCAAAAGAACTTGTTTTTTTGTTACCGATTGTGCGACTGAAAGGTTACCGATGAAAGAGAATCGATCACAGACAGTAAGATTTTAAAAATTTGCAATGTCTCGATACAACACATTTTAGCTTTCTCAACCCAAGTTGCACTTCAGGCTGAGTGGCTTTTCCCTTAAATCCCCGTGTTGTATGCAATCCCTATTGTACACGGAGGGTGAAATGTTAGGGGGGCTTTTGTAATGTCAGAAATGGGTCAGACACAGATCTTGGAGTTAACTTGCCCATTTAAGCAAGAGTATCCTTAGAGTAGAGGCAAGTAATACAAGTAATAAGTAACCCCTTTATTTATTATGAACTTTATATAACGAAATGAGTTTCAGCAGTAGGATGGTTCTTTGAACTGGCTTTACATTTAAATAAATTTAACTTTTTTGGGTATTGCTATCTTCCTTTTTTCTAGCTTTTCAAATATGCTTTACAACCAGAGGCCTATCCTAAAAGGCTTATGGCCCAATATTAGTTTTTCAGTCTAAACATACTGATAATACCAGGATATCCTTTGATACTGTTGGTTTTTTACCATATATCTCCCATGATTTGTTGCGAGATCTCAATTTTTTCAACTGTCACTCGAGTGCAGCCACTGCGAAACAATTCTTACAGACGCTAATTCTGTAACACGGTAAGCAATTTGCATGATCTTCTGGTGAATTTTTCTCATGGTATCCGTTTTAGTAACATCCTCTACACGAATTCAAGACTTTCATGTCTTTATCTGCCCTTTAGTAAAATATTTGGTACTAATACGTTGTAAATTATCAACATCAATTATAAAGTTGTTACTATATGTAAACTTTGAGAATAGTTACCATTCTGCTACTTTTAAGAGGCACTATTCGAGCTACCTGGATGGACCGTTAACAATTGAAAATCTAATTGTAGCGAATATATGTTAAATAGAAGAAGAAAGAGTGGCCCCAAATTTCTAAAAATGCAACGATGAAGGGAAAGCTCAAGTTTCTTTCAAGAATTCTTCGGCAAAGAAGAACAGAAAGACCGTAAATGACATATTTGAATCAACGTTAGGCTGATTAAAAGTTATTTGCTAAGATCATTTACTGTCTTTGTCTCTTGTTATTGTAGTTAACGTAAATAATGGATGCTGTAATTATTATTCTTGCACACTTTCAATAGCGATGTTGAGATATATGCATTGCAAAGCAAGTAATTTCAAAGCTACAGTTGTCAAGTTCACATGCTATAGAATTATTTATTTATACCCAGAACATTAGTTACATGGAATTCTTTCAATTTATTCCCTTTTAGAGCATAGAAGTCAATAATGTTGCAACTAAGTATTTCTACTTAGTGCTAAAGTGAATGAAATGAGTATTCTAACTGATTTGTTCAATCAGATTCTGGAATCAGAGCACAATATTAGAAGAAGATTCGAACACCTGAAGGAAGGTATTAGATATTTTACCATACATATGAGATTTTTAGCAGATTCGTTACGTCTATTCTCTGCTCATCTGATAAATGTGTACATTGATATCAAGTGATTGAGAGCATTGTATTGTTACGCAACCGCACTAGCAATTAGAATATGATCCTTATGTTCCGAGCGTGTACGGGGTGTAATTCAAGTATATAATTGGTTTTTGGGAAAATCTGAGCAGTTGTTGGAGATTTGTAAAGGTATTTATTTTATTTTAGTTTTTGGTTACTTCGCTTAGAAAGGCTTTTATCAACTGCAAAGAGAGGTTCCCCATACTTGTGTACAAACAGAACAATTAGTTCGTAGGAAAAGTCCATTTTTAAAAATTATTGATATGAATTGCTTTTAATAAGCAGACATCATTTGACTGCAGCCCTAAGAGTAATACTTGGACGAGTGTTATGTTACAAAAACTGAAAATGTTCCTGACGCTTTCTAAGGCATAGGAAAAGGAAAGATGTTGGCTCTTTAATTTTAATAATATGAGAGCAAACGTCGTTGAATTCAAAAGACCTATATCTTATGCTTAGCATTTGATTTTTGTAATGGCTAAAATTGGCCATTTTTTCCCCTTTTAAATCTGTTTTACTTTTATAAACTCGTCTACATAATTCTCGAATGAAAAGGTACGGTAGTTATTCAACCAAAAATTACCTAAACATATAACCTATAACATTTTTGTAAATAGCGACTATCTTCTCTACCTTCTTATCGTACTCTGAGACGTGGTAGCTTACCTGCTTCAAGACGGAGACATTATTTAGGGCGTCTATAATTCGTCTGTGCTGCTTCCAACTAAAATAAACTGTAGAAACTCTCAGTGGATGCTTGCCCCTCAAACACAACCCATAATGAATAGAAGATGAAGATGGATGGCAGCTTCCTCAAATAATGATTAGACGTTATGTCGTATGTTCTTCCTTAACGAGATCATGTCGTGAGGGGGGGGGGGGGGGAGCTTCTATGACCTTTTAACTTCGTGGTGTCATAAAATATAGATAGGAGGACTCTAGCCATGTGAATGATTGCTTAGCTTTAAAAATGTATGCGTCTTTATTAGATGTTTGGGACTGATGGAGAAATATAATCTAAATGGCCATATCATTACCTCTTTTCCTTTGCTTTTATAAACACGAAAGTAGCAAAATCTTTCAAAAGTAGCAAAATGGGGAAAGCTTTTTTCAGTGACAAAATGGTCAAGTAGAGACTTTCAAACCTCATCTGGCATATGGGCTTTGAGGAAAAGGCCACTTAGCTTTACAGTCCGTAACAGGCATTGGTTAGGGATAACTACCTGAAGTTGTATACATTGCGTCTTTGCAGTTACATGACCTAAAATGATTTCAACAATAAGCGGTTGCATTTCACTGTTTTTATTAACATTTCAAAGCCGGCAAAAACTAGGTAAACGAACGAAAACCAGGAGGCTCGTAATTTGTATATTAGCTTAGTTTTTTGACCGGGATCTTATGGGCACCTTGTTTGTTTGTTCCTGAATGAGAGTACATTATATTTGGGCGCGAATGCTGTTGAGATAGTCTTGCAGAACAATTTGGCGTCAAAGTTGTCAGATTACTGTAGTCCTCTAATACAAGACGTCCTCTAAGATAAGACCCCTGAGTGTCGAAAAATATAAATCCTTTCTATGGTATCACAAATGTTTGACAAGAGGGCATGACATTCAATATGTAGCAACAACGTTAAAATGAGGGTAACGTTCATTTATTTTCTCAATTTCGTTTGCTAGAATAAGGCGCCTACCATTTTCGTCTGTATCTGCTGCGGGCACCAGAAGTCCTATTTCTCGTTTTGGTTTCCCTGTCACTTTGCAAACTACATGGCACTCTTGTCATAATTCAAATAAATTAATCGTAAAAGTTTGATTGGCATATGGCCAAAGAGAATGTCATTTTTGAAGGCCCCAACTGCGTTATTGTCAAATATTTCTGCTTCTTTGCAGTAGTCTGTCACGGAAACAACTGTTTCATTTTTAATCGCAAAATCGTTTAAATTATGCGCCTTGACCGTTGCATTGGATGGGTCGGAAGATAATTTGATCCGTTGCTTTAAGCCAGGACAACCTTGTGAAGGGGGAGCAGAGCGACTTAGCTCCCAGCTAGGGATTTTGGAGGAGTGCAACCAAGGAAATCATTTTGAGGATATCGCTGACGAAGATGATAATGAATTTCCAGAAATCTGCCTAATATAGTCAGTCGAAAGTGACGTATATATCATGTAAAACGCATGCATTTTCTAATGAAGATGGTTCAACGGATTTTTATTTTTCATTGTTTCAATTTTATAATCCAAGACCCCTTCTAATAGAAGACCCCATTTGAAACTACTAAAACATGACCGAAATACGGTATGTTGTTATTCAAGGTGTGATAATATATCGTAATATATATAAAATCTAAATAATATCAATAGAAAATATTTTCTAAGCCCAAAATGTGGTGGTAGATTCCTGCGACGGATGTTCTGATCGATTTGCGGACAGTATTCTAGTGTAAAAATACCTACAGGAAACAATACTGTGGTAATCACTATGTACTTTATTAAAGGTTTTCGTTGTTTCCTTGAACCATTGCTGGAGAACGCTGAATAGTCACAGAAAGCACGTTAGATAGCATGGAAAAGCAAAACCTATTTTGTACGTAATAGCTATTTTCTTATGTCTCTCGCACAAATCGTCTGGGTGGAATAAGAAAATAATTGAACTGACACCTATCTGTAATTTTATATTTTTTACACTATTATCTGGATTAGAGGAGATGGGCCTATAATAAGGTAAACGTAAATTTTTACAATCCTAAGAAACTTAGCTGTTTCCTTTATAGGGCATGCCCTTATAGAATTTCACTTATTAGCTAAGTATATCACCACCATAAAACATCGGTAAGCATTGTCAGGATATATTTATATAATTGAAAGGTTGCTAAATTGATGTGGAGGTCACAGGAGTGTGATGAAATTGCAGAAAATATGGACTAGAAGTGCCATGCATAGATAACGTAAAAGGAGGCCGACATAGATTAATTATAGCCGAATCCTTTATTGATGATATCGTCAAGCGAGAATTTCCCATTGCCTTTCATTTAGTAGCTTTTGCCTTGTTCTTAATAATCCCCATTTGTAAAATTTGTAGGGGATAAAGGCTTATCCGCCTTTAAATGACGTGCGCCTCTAGTCCAGGGAATAGGATACAAGGCTTGCTATGTGATTTGTCGAATCAGACTCTGAATGTTTGTACTTGAAGAGTTCGCAGAAAATTTTTTTTACCGTAAACAAATACTTCTAAAAGTCCGTACAGTTGTAGATAAATATATGATTGAAAACATAAATGATTTGCAAAGAAATGCTTGATCAATCTAAAAAGAATACGAAAAGAGGATCCAGTGAAAAATTAAACTTAGTTCGAATGTACACTCGTAACAGTCTCAACCACTGGTTAAAGTTATCAGTATTAGTCGCTACGTAAACCGAAAATTTAGGAAAAATCATCTATTTGAAATTGTATCGGGAATTTAGTCGCCAGAATCTTTTTAATTCTAAAAATAGCTATGACACTATTATGAAAGATAAAGCAACAGATAAATTTCTGCTCTCGTCTTCATAACTAATTTAAATTTTACGAACTTAAATGCCCTAGCTTCGTGCACCAACTATACACTGCTTTTTTCTGAAATGACTTAGTTCTTAAAGTGAACGTGACTATTAAGTTCTGAACTCTCACAAACTCTCACACGTATATAAAAAAACTTTTTTGATCTGTGTATGTTTATTCTAGGCCTTTCTTAGGACCATTGTATATATTACATAATAAGATAGTGTTCGACTGTAAGTTTGATTTACGTTGTTTGTATCAATAATGTACATTTCCGTTGAGCATCATTGCAAACTAACTTTTAAACCCTATCTCGTCTGCTCCGAACGATTCTTGAATAAACTTAATCTTTTCCTTGAGAAACATTTTGTTACTGCTTTGCCAATATAAAAGAGAGTTATGTTCTTATCATTTTAAAACTTGAGTTGTTTTTCTTTTCAGTTAATTCCGACATAATAAAATATCAGGATTTAATAAAGGAGGCCGAATTTGAAGAGAAATCTTTATGGGGAACTATAGCAGTAAAGACGCAGAAATTGATGGAAGTGAAAATGGAGCTATCCGAACTTGGACTACGCGAGAAAATTATGGAAGGAGAAATTAAAAGTTTTAGACAAAACATTGATGATTTAAATAAAAAAATTGTAAGTAGAAATTTATAAATTTTGAAATTGCAAATCGCCTCTACTTAGGTAACTTCTTGCAGGTACAGTACTTGCATACATTCCCTTGATAGTAAAGAAATTAGGAACTCGTATGAGATCACATCATTGTTATCTAAAAGGCAAGCTTTCTAATTTATAACATTATTACGAGTGAGAAATGACAATTTTGGAAGCGCAGGATAAATCTCGTAGCGAAGATAATGGAAGAAAAAGAACTTCTATACAAAAATTATATATTTGTATATTTATGTATGTGTCAATTTGCCATATACAGAAAAGCAAGATCCTTGGAATAACCTTCAATTAAAAAGCTATACAACTTCAATTTGACAAAAACTTAAATCAGTTGAAAAATCTACTAGGAAAGAGGTTTCTATTTTTAAAATAGCATCGATAACAGTAAAACGTCTCATTAGTCGTATTTCCGTAAAGGCTCCTTTAAAAATATGTAATTTAAGGGCAAATATTGCATGAGTTATATGATATGCATTTCCCCAACCCCTTATAAGTACTTATAACAGCTAATTGGCTCCCATGAGTCTATGTCCTTCCTTTCCAATATTGTTAAACAAATTTTCTTTTAATTTATGTTTAAATGTTTGCATTTTTAGCAGACTTTAGCTGAATCGGTATACTGTTAAATAGTTGTGGTCCAAGATATGTTAAACTTTTCTGGCCAATATTGGCTCTCCTCAGTGAACGGTGTAATTTATAGCTAAACCTTCTGGTAATTTGGTCCTGGGATACTGGAATTAAATCTGTTTGTTTCTGCCGAAGATAACCTTTGCAAAAAATAAAATACTTATATAGACAGGGAATAATTGATTCTTTGTTTTTTGGTAGCCAAGTCTTGGCTGTGAAGGCATTGTTTTGAATATGTGCTCTGTTTGCTAAGGTGAAGATCTGACGAATATATATATTTTGGGCTAATTATAATTCCTTTCATAGACTTGTGTTAAATAATGAATAGCAGTCAAAACGGGGTTCAGTGGGGACTTTTAGTAGTAATCTGTGGAAAGTGTAGCTTAAGACTGTTTGTTTCTTGTATAAAATTTAAAATAATTTCCTATTAATTTTCCGAAGTACTTTAGTTGCCATTTCCTCACCACGAAGGGACTCATCCAAAAATAACTATGATAAATAATTGTTGAATGTTTTTTAATCTTAGTATTGTCCCTACTTATGATGCCTTATGGATCCCACAACCTCTATGTTTGAATAGAGTACACTTCGTTTTTGTCGTTCCCAAGATGAATTCTTTATTTTTCCCCAAGAAACCTACCAAACTGGGGGTTCAAATTATTAATTAAACTTTTTCTATTATTTAAGAGTATTTGACGCTAAATAAGAAGCATGAATCCTTTGCGTATTAACATGAATGATCTCATTGGTCTCGAACGATGCAAAAGGGTTTACAATCCTTAATTTTGAAAGGGCTGAAAGCAGCATGGCTTTTTTTGTCTTTGAGTTTATTTCTTTGATTTCTTATACGTAGTTTACTGAACTGTGGCTGTATTATACCCAGTATTAAGAGATATCCCTTTTCATTTCTCCTTTCACTTTGTAATGGAGTAGTCATTGATTACCATGTTTCATGTAGAATCGTATGTGCAACCGGAACTCTTGGTTTGCCATTCTCAGTGATATTCACTGTAATAATTATTGAAGTAAAAGTCTGTGCGCTAGGGATGTATTGTTTTAAAAAATATCAAAAACGTCACAGAAACAGTGAATTATAATGATTACGAGATGTAACTTTAAAGTAAAAGTCAATATCAAAGTCTCATGCCATTCAGCTAATAGTTTGAAATGTAAATACAAATTTGACTATGAGATAAGTCACAGTTATTTGTAATTTTTTATTATTTCATACAAGATACATTTGGTAGAAACTCTTAATCTAGGGCTCAGCTGATTCTTTTTGCACATCTCTACTTCATTCGCTATTTAATCTTCCTCCTTCTTTGTATTTGTTCTCTCAGACTACTGTAGAAGAGGAGGAAAATCAAGATAGGTAAGCTAAATGCAGGGCCCCTAAAAATGTGATTACAATTTGCCATATTTATCTCCATGTTGTAATCTGCATAGCCTAAAAAATCTTAAGATTTCTGCCCTCTTCATTTGAATTAAACAAAAGCTATATTCGGCTCCGTATTCAGCATGATATTTTTGTATTTCTATTTTTCCCCACCCCTACCCTATCCATTTTCTCCTTTAGTGCTATTAGCAGACTCCATATCCGAAAATGTAAACTTTCTCTTTTTCTTGCTTATGAATTGAAAATTACAGTTTTCCCTTGTTATCGACAGTGCCTCTTTTATTGCGTTCACCCATATCTGCATTTTCTGTTTTTGCCTTCATGCACCATATTTCAAACTTAGTAAACTAAGACGCTATATATTGTATATTTTGTCGTATTAAATACGTTCTTTACAGCTGTTCTTAATGTTTCCTCTCTTCTGCTACTCATATGTTCTCATGCAATACGTACTAACCAGAACTTCAGAACATACTTTGCCTGTTTACTTTTTCTTCATACTGATAGAAGTGCTTATTGTGTCAGTACTATTTTCAATTGATTAGGTAAAGATTTTATGTCAGAAAATTTAGAAATGCGCAGAAGAATCTTTCTTTAACCGTTGGCTCCTTTAAAATGATCTTGCCTCGTCGGAGATGACTTATGACTCGAAATTACATGTACAACAGCACTGGATAGGGGGAAAAACAAATTTATGCATTTCCTCCGATGAAACAAACATGAAAAACAATTTAATTTACACACAACGGTTTCTTTTGCAGTCCTAACTATATCTATGTGATTGTCAACTTGATCTTCCTTGTGCTGAATATAGTATTCGCATTGACTTTCATCAACATTGACCTTCTCTTTAATTGCATTTATTAACCAAATATCCAAAACATATCCAATTCTTTTGTACACAGGAGGCATTTTTGCCCTTGTAGATGATAATCTTTCTTATTTTAAGGGCTTTATTTAAGCCCATTGATTTGGGTTGGATTGCACATTGCATCACGTTGTCTGTAACGATGCCATATTAAAGCTGCAATTTTCATTCTAATACACCACAACGTCTGCAAAATGGCAGATTTGTAAAACTGTAAAGATGGCAATGTCACACAATACACATTTGGTTAATTTCTAACGATATCTAATGTCCCTGCTTAAAAATAGTAAGATAAAGTATTGAGCACGGTCACTAAAGTGTAGTTAAATATTGGTGAGAGTGTTTGTTTGGTCTGTTCAATGTCTTCAATATTTCTTGATATTGAGATGTTGTGTTTTAAACTTTTTTTGTAGAAATTTATTTGTTCAAGAAGCTGAGGACTTCAATTCTTCGTACGATCTATCTGCTGACTTAGGTTACCGGTATGAGAATAGTCTAACGAAGCAACTTGATGAACTGCAGGAAGAAAAGGAGAAATTACAAGCAGGTAAGCAGTGAAAGTTATTGCCTAAACTATTAGTATTGCTTTGTTTAAAGATAGGCGATAGACAACTGTAAATCAGTTGTTTATCACTTATCTTTAAACAAAACAATAATAATAGTTTGTATATTGTATTGTAATATATTGTAAAGGACCGATCAAGCGGCCGGTACGTATAAGCGACTGGTAATAAGAGATTTGGGAAGACGAGTTACACGTATGCTAATCTTGTGCCCGAAAACCTTTAGGCTATTTAGCTTCAGCAATCCTGTTTAAACGGCCCACAGCACATTGATAATTTTACGTCATAATTTAAGGCGCTATTTGGTGCAATAGTTGTAGACAGGTAAAGAATGTCTTTAAGTAGTGTCATTTAGCATTAGATTTGCTAAAACTAATTAAAAGCCAGCATTGCCAGTAATAAGGTTGATGTTATACAGTGGCGGTTTTAAGGAGGAAGTAGAGGGGACCTGGCCCCAGGCCGCCCCTTTTGGTGGCTGGGAGGGGGCCCCGCGACTGAAGAAAAATGTGAAGTATCGTTTTTACAATGAGAAGTATATTTTTTACTTCCAAGCAAAGTAAACAAACAAGGAGGAAGTTAATTAACGTATCTCAAGTAACCGTCAGAAATTCAATGATATTGTACCGTAGAAAAACATGAATGCACCCTTTGTTTTTTTTGACGTGGTTTTTCCTTATGACCAGCATATTCATGTTTCATTCATCCTCTCGCGTCTTCCACGCCTTGGGTTGCATCACAATGTTCTGAAAGTTGTGAACCAATACTAGGTTCCATGCTCTTTTGTCTTCAAGAAAGTTCTTTTGTCGGCCTCATGCCAAAGTTAGTCAAAACTACAATCTCGGACAAGTGATGGCCCTTGATGATCACTTGCTTTATTTTACCGTGAGTTAAGACGTTCAGCGTCTCCACGGATTTCATGTGGCAGTTATAATTTATATAATTGACATAGTTTCTAATTTGAAAAAAGGGATGGAACTATTTGCCAACGTTTTGATTTCACTAAGATTATACCTCTGTATGTTCGTCACATATTGCAAAGAAGAGCGTTCGTTTTCGAAGCTCAAGCTAACTTTAAATTACTTAAGCAAATCGATGGGGCCGTTTTTTCTATAGAAAGTCAGTTGTTGAGAACCACTGATTTCTCCTCAGTAATTAAAACTTTTGCAGAGCACAAGGGAAGACGCAAGTACTTTTAAAGGTAGCACTGGACCTTTCCTAATAGTGGCTTATTTCATCATTTGTTTGTTTTGTAAATAGCTTTTTAGCGTAAAATAGATTGTTAAAGGGGCTTTATGACCCATGCTTTCATTTTGACATAAAGGCATTGATATTTGGGCCAAATATCTTTTTCAACACGATTTTCAACTATAATCTAACTTTGAGGTTTGTTTGTTTTTTAAATTGTGCTTTCGGATTCATTGGCTATTACTTCAGAATATACTGCAAAAATCATCCAAACGAAATCACAATTTGACAATTCAGCCTGTCGTGAAAAATGTTGAATCAGTCACACACGTGTGTTGTTCCGTAGATTTATATTGATTACAAAAGTCTTTGGTAACCCTTTTGAAGGAAAAATCTCCAGTAAACAAAGGCATATGGAGCGCAACAGGCCCCCGTAGATGCTTTCGGTCCCGGGCCCCGCATTCACTAAAACCGCCACTGATGTTATAGCTGATGTAAAGATGGGGATGCTGTTATTTCGATATTCAAAAAAATGTGTATTTGCATGGTGGTAAAGCAGGGAAAACGTACATGATAAATAGACAAAGGTGATATGTGAATCGAGAATTTCCTAAAGAGAAAAACTAAAACATCTAATCTTTCAGCCTCCAATATTTTATGAACACTGACACGAAGTGCTAAGTATATCGAAAGAGAGTGTTCATCAGCAAAGAAGAAGATCAGAGGGTGGATCATATGAAAGCATTGTTATTGCCTCCGTTTTTTAAAGTGATTCTTTAATCTCCGCATCTACTACACGCCTTTCTTTGGAGCCAAATCCAAGAGGAGAATAAGCCATCTATTTTGGTGATGAAATTGTGAAAGTTTCCTCCTGCACAAGTAAACCATAGATGGGATGAAAGGCCTCACTAGCGGATAATCTCGAATTGAATAAAATGCTTGTGTAGGTCTGTACTGCTGCGACATTGGATATCTGCCCTTTTCGCTTGGCTTTGCCCCTCTCTTATCATTCAGGAATCCAGCAGTGTTCTTAGTTTCATTCTTAGATATTAATAAATTCGGTGCGAATGTATAGCGTACAATGTCTTGACTGTCATGTACATAGATATAACTCGGTCATCCTAGATTGACCCAATGGAGTGATAATCATTCTCTTCTATATATCACTACCAGTTTTTAGACAATGGTAGTTAAGTGGTGGTACAGGTTCATGTGCATAATACCGAATGGAAAGGATTATTGAGCTTTAGCTTTCTAATGGTACTGTGTTTAACCTATCTGGGGATTTAAGACTGCATAACAAGCAAACGTGTAAAGAGAGTATCAGAAATTTATGAAGTGATCATAACATTTTCTTTCTGTAATATTGTGAAAGGTTCAAATATTCTAAGCCAGTAAATCTTTAAAAAAGGTTATAAGGGCATGATGAGTTGGGTGGGGCTGTGAGTGTGTCTTTGACTAAACATTACTATGACAATATTCCTTGTTCCTTGAAATATATGAATTACGTATTATTCACACTTTAAAGGATAATAAGATACTCTACGGACAAGCAAATGGAGGACTTGGGCAGTAGGAAAACAACTGATTAAACAATAAAATTTGCTTGAACGAGCTTGATATATAGCTCTCTTTTTATACTATATGCATCCTTAGCTGAAGGGAAAGGGGAGTGGACTGTTGCTAGTTTGAAAAGTGTAGATATAATCTTGGATCCCACTGGACCGCCACCTGGTTCTTGGAATGGTAATCGAAGAGAGTGGGCGTCCTGAAACCGGATGATATCAAAACATAGGAGAACTGCTGCATGCATGCACAGGTGGGGTATGTTCCAGTCACCCCTGTGCACGAAATGTGGCACGGAGGAGCAGGACTTGGACCATATTGTGCTGCGCTGCCCGCAGACCGTGTATGATTGCGGCTACCAATGTGGTTTGGAAGATGCAGACACTTTTGATCGATGGCTCGGTCAAACTAGATTGGAGGTGTAACACGCCAAACGAAACTACTACTAACAGCTCATTAGAAAACTATACACTACACAAGTTACGTATCTAACGGCAATTGGGGCTATCCAGTTTGCTAGCTTCAAAACTAATTAAAAGGTTAGTATATTAAGCAAATTTTGACATCCATTATAAAAGTTCCCTGTACTGAATAAAATTAAATACATGTGACGTAATTTCTTCTGAAAATACTTACCATAGTTTTCTAGTACATAAGTTACACCATTTTAGCAGTGCTTTTCCGTCCGCATTGTTTGTACCTAAGAATTTTCTACTTACTACGCAATCTGGCACCTTTGTAGAGTTGCATTTTATTGCTATGCGTGTAGAGAAAAATTCAATCCAAGAGAAGTTGAAATCCATTGCAGAACAAAAAGAGAGAGAAGAAGATCTATCACGCTCCTTAGAGAAGAAGCATATACTGCGTCGCGGTGAGTCCTTGCACATATTTATATTTGGAGTCCAAATACCAGCCGTGGGTCTTTTTATATTCTTACTGTTTTCCCCAGTTGTTGTCTTGTCGCTCTCATGTTATATTGAGTTACAGACAGTGATGTTAATGAACCTACTGAGAAAGATTCTTCAATAGAAAACAGTTACTGTTTAAATATGTTTGATCAATTTATGATGGAATAGTATTCCGTGAAATTTTTTTCGAGGTCGTATAAGAGTTTTACAGATTACCAACAAAAAGTACTTTCTCATAGCAGTTCTTTGGTCTCCACAGAATATTCATCTTAAACATGCTTCTTTTCGTTGCTATCTCTATAATATCTCAAGAACGTAAGGGTTTAAGATAAAATTGCGTACTTGGATTTAAAGAAGAAACGTCATAATTTTATAAGAAGTTTAATAATTTTCTGGGGTTTTTCGTTGTACTGTTATACTTCTTAACTGAATCAAACTTAAATGCCATTGAATATTTTTAAGTGCAGACGTTACTTGGGCAACGTATGGTTTCCACAGCTTCAGTTTGTCTTCTTGTACTCATAGCTTGCCAGAGGAATAATGGTACCTAATGTGTGAGTACACAAACGTATGCTAGCCTGGTCTGACACAAGCATTTTCAACAGCAAAATCAACGACATTTTTTATATCTCACTACCCGGGTATTAATAAGTGTAGATTTCTATGATGAAGCATTTCAATCTGTGACAAGTATGACATGACAAGTTCCCATTTGGAGACAATCTTATCTGCACCACTTTTATAGCACATGCGAAACTAAAAATAGCAAGTCTTGGTGTCTTTTCTGACTTGTCGCCAATACTACCAGATGGCATTATTATTCTTTCCTGATATTTTTAGCCGTTTATTACTTTGTTCTCACTCATTGTTTGAGGATAGAATGAAAATATGTTGACCTGATACACCGTTAGCTAAGAGAATCGCAGTAGATTGCTTAGGAAGCGCCACAAACAAGAAGCAGCTGTCAACGAGACGTAAGATGCGGTATCACATGCCAAGTTGATCACCTATCTATTACTTTCAAAATACGTGTAACTTCACGTTTAACATATTACACGTATTTCTTGTATATAAACAAGATATGCGTGATTGGGACTGAATACATGACATGACATATGGTCTACGCTAGGATATTTCCATGCTGTTCATTGCAATAGCAAAAGCAGCTAATATCTTTACCAAATCTTGAAATGGATGACTCCAATACTACGCTTGGACGGCTCATTATCTTGTAAAGATGCGTCCCCCTCAGGTGATGGTGACTGATAGATACTGATATGGTAGGGTGATGATGCAATTAATGTATTAAACAAAGATATTAGAGAGAAGATGCTCTAGAACGTTATTGTAAGAGATTATAGCTACTTAACATTTTGTGTTGGTAAGCTATCTCTCCTTTGAAGAATATTTGTTACCTTTAGTATAGGGCACCATCGACTTTTGAAAGCATACAATGTGCGAGAACATAGAGGTCATACTGTACACAATTTTTCCATAGAAAAATGAAATAAAGCAATGAAATCAAATTTTATCCATGTGACTTTAGAACGTACTAAAGAGCTGAAATCACTGAAGGACATAACTTCAGAACTAGCCTCCAAAAAGGACTCCTTCGTAAGAAAGCCACACAATGATTACGAGTTTCAGAGGTAAGGAAGGACCTTTGTCAACGTTTATAGTCCAAACAGTATCACTTCATATGTATTTTCCTTGAAATGTAGAGAAAATATTTTGTGAATCTGTTTTGTGGAAGAAGCGGCGGGAAACTGGTTAGACAGCGTGGAGGGATAAGACAGTCTGACTTCCACCTCTTTGTATTTATGTACTTTTTGCACGGACGAAACTTCAGAATTCTCAGGTGATAAAGTTTGCCGTGCATAGGGATAAGAGACAGTTAGACTAGAGATATGTTTATTGACAGCAAAGCTCTGATGCACCAGCTCCAAAGTAATTGGAGACAGAGGGAGTTAATTCCTGTCGTAAATGCAGCATAGATAAACTTAAAATCTGATACAAGGATGCTTTCACTACCTGTTTTACCTACTATAACCACCATAGTTTCTACAGCTGGAAGGACCTAGCTCCAAATAGGCACGGCTCATGAACCTTCGTCAAGTTCACTGCCATCTAATTTTTGTGGAGAAACTCCGGCGTAAATGTCATGTACCCATTTGCATCGATAATTACCTCTACATCTACCTCGTAAATTACCTTTACCATAAAGAAGATGACAAACACCGGCTTTTCTTCTCTTGGTTCAAGAGAAATAAGATACCTTCCATGGTAGCCATTCCCTGCCATAACTATCGTAGTAGGATGGTCTTTATGTAAGTCCATCTTTTTAATGTTTACGAGGTAGAAATCAAATGTTTGCTGAAGAAATTTTGAAACTTTTATATCCCTATTTTGAGAAATTTAATCGTAGAAGCCACTGAAAGGTTGCATGAAAAGCTTTAAAGATTCTAAGCATTTTGGCATGGTATTCGAAATTTCTACATCACCTTTAATACACGGAGACACAATTTGCCAACCTTAGTGCTCTCCTTAATGCATCCAAGTATTTGTATAGAGTATATAGCAGGGTTTCCCCCCCTCGGTTTGTGTGATGTAGAAAATTAGAATTTTTAATAATCCTGATCACATTTCTACTGGAAGTGGCCTTCAAACCGCTCTTTTTTTACTACCTTTGATCTTTGTAATCTTGTCTTTTCATGTTTAAGCAAATCAATAATAGCATTTTACTCAACTGAAAAACTCAATTTACCTTGGTAGTAAACTGTGCGTTCATGATGCAGTGCTTTGATACAAATCGAGAGCATTCCAAACCCGACATGTACCTAACCACTGGTAATGCAGCTGGGCCTGCACTTCTTTTTTATCGAATCAATAATTTCAAGGCCAAACGCATTAGGAAAGTTAAGAGCCACAGAAAAATAGGACATAGGTAAAGTGAGGTAGGTTTGTGATAAAGTTTATACCAGTAAGGTATAGCGCAGTATTAGGTAGCTCCATGATCAGTAAACAACTCCATTGTCCTATTTAGCTATCTATGCAGTTGTTAAGAATTCATGATCAGAATGATAACAAGAACTGTACCGACCAGCTTCGACTGATGAACGAGATGAACTAACGTGGCAATAGGCTAAACTACGTAAGTAATACAATGCACCGGAAAAGGATGTGCAACGAGCAATCAAAGCTGATCAGCCTCGTTCCAATAAAGAGGTAGCGGTGATTGGCGGATAAACTAGTCCTATATTTAAAACTATTGACAGGGAAGAATCTTGGTTTTCTGTGACCATTTGTTTCCTTGTGCAATTTGCGACGTTGAGAAAATTACCATCAAAATGATTCTCCCATTCTAAGCATCTTCTAGGCAGATGTTATGTGGTTTATGAAGGCAAGACTTTACAGTACCGCCAATTATAGTACCTCGCTCTTAAAGTGTATCATCAAGTATATCGATGAAATACAGAAATACATAGTAAACGAAGATAGTAGCCAAGATAGAACCCTGGAAGAGTCACAGTTTATATCTGTCATGAGCAGCCATTGTTCCCTATATGCATCTACGAATAGCCTCGAGTGCTGATTGAGGATCGGCAGAGAAACTTGACGTTTGACTCCAAGTAGAAATTTTACATATATATCTTGATATATTACTTACATATTACCATAAGAACGGCTTTACTGTGTAATAAGTTGTTCATTCGGGAGTCACCTTTGATAATAAATATCTCATATAAAGAACTATTACCCAATCTGCAGGTTACTATGGTCAATTTAGGAACGATAAATGATGTAAAACGTTGGAAAAATGTAAACTAAATATAGGTTTTCTTGCCTTAAGTGCCAGCTGGCCCCTTTATTAATTAAGGGCGAGTATTTGGACGTGTCATAGGCTGGTACTGTGGGATTGTGCATTGTACCAAGCACGTAGAATAACTTTCACTAATCTTTACTCCAGCCAAGTATGAGATGACCTGAAGTAAGCATTTTAATCTGTAAATATTGAATATACGCTGGAGCTTGTACATTGTAAGCTGATGTTCCGCCCTGCGTTAAATGATGATTTTAAGACAAAAGGTAGGGCACAGTTGTTACCATAGAAGCCACGTGTTGTTTCACTGGAATGAGGGACACGAGGAACAATCACAAGCAATCTCTATGATGTTGAGGTCATGACACGCAACATTACTTAGTGTACATATTGTTAAAAAGGCAATCTATTTTATTCTATAACACATAAAGCAGGTGCATACCAAATTCAATACGACTGTTAGCCTTACACTCAGCATTGAGATAGAAAACGGAGATTTCAAAATGAATTGAATTTAGACCTTGATGTTAAACGAGAAGCATTTAACTTACCTACCCCTTCTAACATTTTTGAAGTAAGAAGAGTGAGACATGTGCATCGGCTGCTCATGCCCTAGTTCACGAAAATGTAGGACCATGGTGGTTTAGCATGCCTCCTACCAAAATCTTTTTTCACGTTATATGTGGATAATTTTGCTTTCTATTACTGAAAAATGTAAACTCGCAAAAAGTGCAACATCCAGCAAAAAGCCATAGCTAAGGCCTTTTCACAGGAGTAGTGGGAAAATGTTAATCTAAGGAGGTTTGCATTGTATCAATTGGACTCAAGAACTGTTGATTTCCTTTAAAATACTCAATTTGGGATCTCCGAACATGAATGATCAGTCAGGTTTTTGTTTGAAATATGTTTGGATAAGATGCCTTATTTGCTGTGCTTAAGGGAGAAAAGTGGTCCAAATTTAGAGCTTTCTAACAAGACGTGTGGTTTCTCTACTGTTTTAGTAATTTGCCAACATTCCAATCAGCAATCTCAAATTAGATCTCATACTTTTTTGTACTACCCTCTATTCTTTTAGCAAAGAATAGCTTTCCTTTAACGAGAGGCATCGTCGGTAATATCTAAAGCAGATCAATGGCAGTGGAACGTGGGTTGTACGTGGACGCGAGTCCTTACTTTTCTTATATCAGGTTATTTGATTTTTGGAAAAGTGTATTAACTTAAAGAAAACTATAAAATGGCTTAGCATCAGAAAAAGTCAGGCGACAATACCATGACACCTACATCCTTTATCTAAAGACTCAGAGGTACTATAATAAATTTGACTCTTTCCCATAATTTGAGCAAATGCATGTTCCATAAAAACAGTAGAGAAAGAAAATATGTATTTCCCATTCAGGGAGAACACGTGCCATGTAAAACACCCCTACAGCTGATGGTGTTTTTTAACGTTTAGGTAGGTGACTTTAAAAATTGCATTGGTATAAGCAAATTATAAGTTTGATCCGTTCCGATCGACGAAAATTGATACACGTATGTTTTACAGAAGGCAGTAAAACATGCGTCAGTGTAATCTCAGTTTCTACTAGTTTTTTTGTACTAGATGCACCGTTTTCATTCCCAAATTTCAGCCTTCATGTTCTTAAGAAGCCCGTTCTTATGGAATAATGCGTTTTCGATAAAATATGGCTCAAAACATCAAGCCTCACTATACAATGTAGAAAACAGAATATATGTTAGTACCTGATTTGAACCCAGGACACACGCTCTCGTTCTATTTGATCTACCAACTTTGCTATGGCGACCTGAGTTTTTATCCTGTTGCTGAAGTATTTTTGTTTTCAGACCCATAGGTCATTCAGAACATACGTACGGTCTGGCCGGGGGAAGGGTTAACCCAGAATTGTATGACACCGTACTATGGGAGAACGACGAAAAACGCACGCATGCTTTACAGAAAAGTTGCTACCAGGATTATTGATTTCTATCCTCATATTCTCCTGACTGTCACTTGTTCACAATCGGTATGTGCCACATAAAGAAGCCAGTATATCATATTATTCTTATTATGATACATACTTGTGTGTAACTTATAAATGTTTGTCCCCCCTGGCAACCTTTTACCTAGGTTCTTTATAATTTTAAAAAAGCAGGGCTTAACCTAGAGCGGATGGCAAAAGTGCACGACGAGGAGGAGGATGTCAAAATGAATGACCTCCTGATATAATTCTATCCTCTTATTAATGACATTGCTGCTTATGTCTGAACGACCGCGAAGCTTCGCCGGTAGGTGTAAGAGTTCCAGAGTCCTCCAGATCCATGAAGGCAAAACACACTCTCGATGTCATCCCGTAATGCTACCACGTTATCCTGAAGATTTTGTTATTTTTACTCGTAAAGTAATTTACACATAAGGATAAGGATATCAACTCAGCAGGCAGTCGTTACAATGTGAAAGTCAGCTATAATTCGGATGATGTATACACAATTGTTGTTGTTTTAACATATGTTTATTTTTTCATATGCGTGGTGTCGGTGACTACTTTTTAACGTTACTGTATGTAAAAGTACACATCTAGGCCCTTCGGTAAGGATCGAGTGTGACACATCTTGTTATCTGGGGACTAAACAGAATCTAAGAAGCGTATACACTGAGCAATAAGGCTTTGAGGAGGGATTGCTACCGCCTGTTGGGTTAATCTGAGGGGCATCCCTTGTATGTTGCAACTACCCTTCATTTATTTGCTAGGCTCTTTAGTGGTTTTACTGTATATTTAGGGCATCTTTGATATTGATTGCATTGCTCAGGAAAGGCTCTCTGGTTGAGAGACTGCGAGTTAGTATCTATAAGATGTTTACAGAGAATGGTATTGCTTTTAAGTCTCTTACGTATGAACTGCTGCGAAGCACCGAAGACGACAATATACAATTATACCCTGTCTTTTTCATGTAGGCGGCATTGCCTCTCAAAGTTCACATTGAACATGCGTCTGGACTTTACATCTGTTATTTGTAATGCGCTACGTGCTTTTTACCAGCCGTCTGTCATTTTGATGTGTCTTTTGTCTGTTTTAGATCCTCTCATCATTCGCATCACTTTTTAATAATATAAAATTTGCATAAACCACCTACAAAAACTTCAATCCTGACTATCATTGTCGATATTAACAAAAGGAAGCCCTTTAACTTGCTAGCATGGTCAGATACCGAGTCACTTCAGTGATGTGTTGTCAAATGCGTAAATGAAGTTATATAATTATTTCTGATGTCAAGGAAGTTGTTGAAACTGTCCTCAAGTACATCCTTCAATAGAGGCGTCATGTAAGATAGGCACGCATTTTAATCACTACTAGGGAAAGTACGTCAGACTGAGGAAGTATCTGGAAAGTAACAGAAAATCACTGAAAAGAAATCTCTCATCTGAGGAAACGTCATGTCATTTAAAGGCGGACATATGTTTTCTCTCACAGTAAACTTCGTGAGTAGGGGCACTAGATGACAACATAGTGCCACATTGTACTTCTTTGGAAATCCAAAACACTGGAAGAGTGTGCTCCTACGTTGCTTGCATTTGATTATGGTTTGTGGAGAGAGGGAATGGAGTGGAAACTAATATTAATGACAATGAAAAGAAACTCAACGTATTTTAAGGCTATTGAAGGGTTGGTGGCAGGCAGCGAGTGAGTAGGAGAAATGTATAATGACATTGAAAATGAAATAAAACAGTTAATCGTTTAAGAATGGGTTAACGTAAGGGTGAGGTGATACCGATGATAGGAATGTAATAATACTCTGGATTCATGTCATTTGGTGCCTTTTTAAAAGCCGGAAATGTGTGCCTTTTTAGTTTTGGGTGTTAAGATTCCACTTCTGATTTGTAGCTAGTATTGCCCCTTTAAGCAGGAGATCACTGAACTATTACGTAGACTCAGACCTGATAATGAGAGAAAGGGCTAAGGTTGATTATAGGAAGACGAAGTATCAAAATACTGGTAACTTTCATGAACGTTCGTAAATGAGGTCTTCTTAAGCCTTAAGCTGTTTGAATGTGACAATCAAAATTTTCATGGTCAAACACTCATTTTAATGAGATTTTCGACACCTAGGCACCGCTATGCTACCCATCAGCTGCTAAAACGTAAGTGATTGGTAGTAAAGTAAATTTATTGCTGGTTTCACTTCAGAATTTCAGTACTGTAACTGAAGCCTAAATGGTGTTTTATACAGTAGGTAATCTGAAGTTTGTGTCGAAGATGGTTTCCATATAACCTCATTTTAACAAGGAGATTTCACAGAATCCTAATGTGAAGCCATCGCGGTAATGACAAATCTTGCAGCAACGCAGGACCGTTTCTTGAGTGTTTTAGTGCCTAATTAAAAAAAATTGCAGGTACGGCATTGTTTTGAACCACCACGTACCGAATGGATGTGGTTGATTTTAGTGAGGGTAGCATTTTTTATTGTCTGGGTCTTAGTCTGTACTAATCCACCCTATGTATGGTTTTATGTAACGAGGAATACTTCACCATTTTACGCAGTGCATATAGCTATTATCAGCTTTTAATGAGGAAGCGTAATACATTGATTTGCAAAACCTTGATTTTAATAGCTAGGCTGCACATTTCACTATCTGTGAGATATTAATATCTTTCGTCAAAGATGATATGAAAAATTCAACTACCCCTATAGCCAGCGTTTTCGTTTGCATGTTGATATCATGTAATAATCCAAAGTATACATACACGTTTAGTATTTCTTCAAAAAGGGATAGATAATGACCAATATAGGGTCAGTGTAAGTGTATAGGAAGACGCGACGAACTGTTGTAGAATATGGAGGTGCCAGTTAAAACTCTTTAACACAAGAGAAAGGTAGGCCTTTTTGCAATTGGTGCGTAGCAAAGACGATTTACACAGAATAAAAGTTGAAAAAAGGTGACAGGAATGATGTGCTATGGGTGTATCGCCTCAATGAGATATACAATATTACAGTATTCAGTGATCGTCAGTATCGATAGCCTAGAGACATTGTTGTAGTGAATGATAAAGTTTTGTTAGTAAACTCATTACCTCTGAGAAGCATATTCAGAAGTTCGATTAATTACATAATTATAACCTAAGCGTTGCCCTAAATACCAGTAATAAAAAAATTCCTGAAAGTGTCAAGTCACGTATTTCTAAGGCTACTTAACCATCTCTTGCATCCTCAATTGGAAACCAAAGTTTTTCTTGCGAAAAGGTTTGCTTACTAATTTAATATTAAGCGCTTTCGCTTCATAACGCAGATACGTAATTTAAAACCTTCCCTTTTTTCATTTATGACATCGGTATCGTAACTGTTAAAATCATGTGTTTACGCTAAAGAATAATAAAAGAACTTTGTGCTAATTAATCTAGCTAACAGTCATAAGGTAATTTGTATTACTGCAGAGAGAGTAGAATGACATGAGAGGGCTTTATTGCAAAGCTTTAGTGGGCAAAAACAGTGAGAAAAGTAAATAATGTAATATTTAAGGCATTGGCAAGAGGAGGTAGGTGACGGTGTTGAATGTGTTAGAATAAGTTCCGTTGCTCTGGAAGAGTAGAACCTATAGTAATGCTTTATGATAAGGATGCGTTTTAAAGACGTACTAAATGTATAGGTAGGTAAGATGTTCAAGTATTATGATGTGATGTTAGGAAGCTGATTTTGATGTTACGGACGCAAATTATCCCAGAGTATCCCAGAAATTCTCACGTTGCATTATGCCCTTGACATGCGCCTACGTCTTTTAGGGGGGATTCAGAAGTGTTTCAGAGACTAGGTTGGCTATGGGAATCAATGATCGAACTGTTATTTAACAAAACTAACAACATATATTCCAAGTGGTGATGTTCTTGTTTTACATATAAAACAAGTTCACCCCATTTGAAGTATGTCAAATATTTATAAAAAGTTGAAAGGCATACAATTCACAACAGACAAAATGGATAATGAAGCAGCAGCTATTGAATTTGGTTGACGTAGATAAACTTTTATTCTTTTTAACACGTTTGTGTTTGTGCTACTTAATTTGCTACATTTCTTTCCTCTTTCCCTATGAGACTTTGATTGATTCTTTTCCATACCTAACTTTCTTCCGGTCAGAGTTTTTACAGGAAAACCCTATCTAGACAGGCTCATGTAGCCAGGGTCGAAGCTTACCAGTTTGTTGTGTCACTATGTAGACTTAGTTTAAGTCGGTTTCGTAAGTTGTTTGGATGCCCCGATGATTCGTTTACGACACAGGTATGCTTTTCTGAGACTTAAAACATCCATCGACCACTTTGTAACCACATTAGACTCAATGTGTTGTAAATGGCGCTTTGAATCGTTGTTCTCTTTCTCTGATTTTATCTCTTAATTCCAAGTTAGACTTGTCATATGTTACAAATTCAAATAATGTGTTCCAAATCTATAATATTACCCGAGTGTTGAATTTAACTTCTCATCAAGGCCATTTAGTAGGTATGTTTGTCTCTAATGAGGATTTTTAAATATAGGGCTATTCAAGTAATGTTTATTACTAAAGCCTCGGAATAGTGATGCTTTTGACACATAATTACCGTGAAAGCAATTTACCCACCTTAAACATAAAACATGAAAAGACTATCCTGTGTTCGAAGATGCCCTTCAAAGATAAAAGACGTATGAAATTTGAGTTTAGAATTCTTTCTCCTTTTACGTCTAACTGCAGCATACCATGACCTTTGTGCCCCCGCCTAGAGAGGCGGGTGCCTTCTTTTACACTATGCGTGACATTGTGAACATTTTATCGACATTATCTTTTACGGCACATAGCCAACTCCAACTAATCTTGTAATGACGCATTGTGTTATCTATGAAAACTATGAAATATATGTTTTACTCAGTGAATCTATGGTTATGTTACTTTTTATTTGACGTGCATATTATTCTGGTGCAATCCGATGATAAGCTTTTTTCCCATTGTACCTCTATTTACCTCTCTATTATGTTATCAAAATTTCATTTTTGAGTTTTGTTGGGTTCATAGTACAATGAAATCGCCCCAAAGAAATCTTTGTCTGCGGCTATTACGACATATAACAATATTTCCTGTGTGATATATTGCCCCCGTTTATGAATGTATCTTAAATGGGTATATCATGCATATATATGTATAAAAGACATAAAAAAGTAAATGTATGTAAATGAAGTTTTATTTCCATGTATGAATATATGTGCCCGTGCGTGCGTGAATTGATGAATTTTCTATGAATCGTATTTCCCTTGTAATCTTGCAATCTGTTTTTCTTTTACAGACTTCGCAAAGAGCTAGAAGATTTAACCAGGAAAGTTGGTCAGTTGAATGAGAAACGGCAACAGCTAGCAGCTGACTAAAGTTATTTGAAAGTAATTGTAATAACTGTTGGTTGACAAAATTATATGTATGTATATATTTATTTGATTCGTAAGAAGACATCAGAAAATATATTTCAGAGACGTTAATTTGATTTAGATAAATTAGAAAAACGTTTTTCTAGTTTTTAATCTATTCATAAGGGGTTATAAACTCCTCTTGTAGCATCACTAATACCTTGAGATTATTAATAATGTTATTCCTCTCGGTGCCTGACGTGATGCTCATCTCTTTAAATCTTTATCGCAATTGTTTTTTATTTATTCTCTTATTGCAAGGCCTTCACTAGCGGGGAACCTTAAGGAGAATAACTGAACGGACCAGTGGTAGGAACATGCTGAGTTGCTCCGCTTTGCCCCAACTGCCCTCGAGTAGGATAAAAAAACACTTATAGTGAATGATTAGACAATTTCTTATCTCTAATAAGCTTTTGGTAACACGACATTGCATGACCAGTGTCCTTGTTATTTTCTACCTTTGATATTCGGAGTTCTACCTTCGTCGGTAACGAAGTGGTGTGTTATGAAAACGTTGGTCTTTTTACTCCTAACACGGGCCTGCAATGTGCACCTGTCCGATAGAAAGAATAGTTTAAACTTGCGAATATGAATAAACAGAGCAAATTCTAGTAGATACTGTCTTCGTGCGCGGAACGACAAGCTTGTAATCTTTTGCCGGACACATTTTAAAATGTTATGTGACTTGGCAAAGCCTTGCAAATTCCTTAAAAAGGTTTTTGTACCAACTTCTATATCAAGTTAGAAGAAACACTAGTGAAAAGTGAAAATGTCACCACCGGGATTTTCCGTTTTCACCAGTGTTTCTTCTAACTTGCTATCTTCAAATCCTCTCTTCTCTATAACTTCTATATCATATTCTATTAAAATAAATCTACGGTTACAGTCACTTTTCTTCTTTGACGGAGCAGAGGCGTTCCAACATGCCGTAGATACCGCCCATGTTCTGTCACAATATAATCTGTGCACTTTCCTTTATTCCGCCAGGTTGGCAGATCTCGACTGGGAAACCACTTGTGCATGCAGTAACCACACAATATGCTTTTAAATTATAAGTGAGGTCTTGACTGGCCTCCGATTTCCTCGTTTCGTGCAAAATCGCTGTATTTTATGGGTCGTATTGCAGGCACTTACTGTAAAAAGAGCTCGGTTTCTTTCCTGATGACTTTTAATTGCCACGTCTCTTTACCATAAAAGTAAATTTAATCTATATACGGCTACTTTAGGTTTAGTAAAAAATCTTTGCAGCTCCCATCCATCTTTGACTTCATGCTGCTGATGCTTTATTAGCAGCATCTCAACATTGTCGATCATTCGGTGGTTAACAATGACTTTGTAAACGGCTGTTGGCTTTCTAGAAACATGTTGTTTGTTTTCCCCTTGCTTCCGTTGAATTATCATTTCACTACGTGACAAGTTAGGAATTCCAGCTCTTAAACTTTGGGACTAGACATCTTTGCTACAGTTAATTGAAGATGGAACGGGATCCCGTTGTTGACATACTTTTCTATTTCTCTATTATCTATTCAAACTTATCATTTCAAATGCTCTCTTTCAAAAAACACTTTGCGTTCTTCAATGGGCTATGGACAGCACGATTAGCGGGAAAGCAGTCCTTCCATAGTCAAGACACAGCACAAAGAGTCTGGTCTCCAAAATTGCGTGGAACTGGATGTCGATGTCTACTAGTGGAGGATTGAGAACTAATGTGGCAACTAAAGAAAAAGATCACTGACTTAATTACGCAACCCTCCGTGGGTCTTTTCACATTCTGTTCTGACAATTAGATTCTACTTCTTCCGATCATTGACGTTACGTTCAGTCGTGAGGAGAGGAGCGTTGGTGTCTTTCCGAATTTAGCTCGACCAGCTATCTTCGGTCTTCCATGATTTATCTTCCCTCCGAATTCTTCTTTATATGCTCTTTTGACGAAAGAACTCTCATCGCGTCTGACGGCATGTCCGAACCACATTAGACGACTTTTCTTGACAATATTGTCCTTCGTCCCAAGCAAACTCCTGATGTCAGACAGACGACCTCTATTTAGACGTGATTTTCCAGCTTTGGATCGTAAGCAGTCATTTTCAAATACGCTCAACTTATGGATATCTTCTACCTTGGGTGTCCATGTTTCACCTGCTTATATGGAAATCGGTCAAATTAATGAGTTTTAAAGCCTCAGCTTAATTTTATTTGCAATTTCACGTTTTGACCAAATATTCTTCTTTAGTCTACCGAACGCATTGCTCGCGTTCAGTCGCGAAGTATCAGGAACAACTGATCCAAGAAATGTAAATTCATTGACTTTCTCTACAACCTCATTTTCAATTTTAATGTCACTTAGCAGTTCATGCGATATCGCTTTGCACTTTTTTGCTTTAATCTTTACTCCCCATTTCTTACATGCTTTTTTCCAATTCCATAGTCGATAGCTGTAGTTTCTCAAAGGTAGTGGAAATGAGAGTAAAATCATCAGCATACTGAATGTCTGGAAAGGTCTTTTCTGTGGTGAAAATTTTGCAGGCTCGTAATTTCATCCATGGAACTCAAGGAATATGTTGAACAATGAATGTAAGGGAGAGAATACAGCCTTGTTGTACACCAACGAACAATGCAATCCATTCTGTTAGAGTTCTTTCGATTGTAACGGCCCATTCAGTGTTATGGTACGTCTATCTAATAGTGCTGACGTATTTCGGACTGAATCCAATTTTTAAAAGCATCTTCCAGAGAGCCTTCCTCCAAATCGTGTCGAAAGCAGACTTGAAATCGACAAAGTGAAAATGCAGTGAAACGTTTTTTTCATTTGCCTTTTCAATAACCTGACGAGCGATAAAAAACGGATCTGCAGTCCTTCTACCAGGTCAGAATTCATATTGGTTTTCCTTTAGCTTGTGATCTTGTGATTAACTTTCTTTTTCTTCCTTTCCAGTAAAATTTTCAGGAATACTTTTACCGGGATTGACAGAAGGGAGATAGCTCGATATTTTTCCCGGAGAAATTTGTCTCCTTTTTTATAGACAGGACTGACTATCATTTTGAAAAAGTCGCTCGTTATTTTTTCCCAGGATAGTATATGATTGAAATATTTTATGTAGCATATCCTTCGTTTTTCTCCGGCTGCCTTAATTGCTTCACTGGTTATCCCATAGACCCCACGTACATTCCGTCTCTTCATACTTTTGATAACTTTATTCATTTCTTCCTTTGATATTTCGGTTATTGCTTCATCCGATTTTGCAACAGTTGGCTCGATAAATCACATGTGCAATTTTGTCATGTGCATTTTCTGTTTTCAAATAAATTTTTAAATGATTTTCCCATAGTTTGAGTACTTTTGCTTGTTGAAAGTGTTTCGTCCCATTATTGTCTTTTACCACTGACATTTGCTGTTTTGGTTTTCCTTCAACATCTTTTTTCTCAAACTGGTCCTCAAGAAGATTGATTTTTTATTTCATGTTTTGGTTTTTTACACGTTAAACTGTTTTCTTCATTTCCTTGTTAAGGTTTGAGTAGAGAGTTCTCTTAACAGCATTGTTAGGATCTTGTAATAAGATAGATCATGTTAATCGAAAATTTTGGTAATTTTTAGCAGTAAGTCTGTGAATGCCGCAAGTAGACCGCTGTTGGTTAACAATCGATATGAAAAATATTGTAATACCATGGAATAAAATGAGAGTGAACGTCTTAAGTTCTGTACTTTTTACGAAAGCTCATGAATCCAAACAAGTATTTATCAATTTGATAATGTTATTATTACTATCATTACGTGACTATTGAAGAGAAAGATGAAATATTATAAAAAGAGTCACTATTGTAGAACTGTATTAAAATAATGTTCTGGGATCAATTTTAAGGATAGGTAGAGAAACATCGTTTTCCAGCCCTCTAGAAGCCCAGGAATGAAGCAATGAATAGAGCACTTTGGTGTGGGTTTTTGACAATTGTTGACAACAGACATTCCAAGATCTGGCAAAGAAACAGGACTTTCTGGGCCTTATGATTTCGCATGAGCTGTTGAACTGAGTGGTTTCGTCTGCCCTCGACCCTAGACAATTTCAAATCAAACAGATGCCAATATGGAGAAAATCATAAACGCGCTACGAAAGGATAATAGTCGAGGTAATAGAAACCAGAATTGGCTCAACGCAAACGTAATTGGTTCAAAGCTGGAACAGCTCTTTCACATTTCTGTCATGTCTCAGGTTTGATGTCTCAAAATTACCACTGAATTCGAAGTTGGATAAACCGACATACCTGCCGTTTATGTTGGGAGATACAAATAGTCAGTTTTTTTAAAGTTAGGGCCGAATAAAATACCATTTAATGCTATCATTGCGTACAACTATTTCTTCGTTGTTTTTGAAACGTCTACTTGTCCGAAGTTGAAACGTGCCACAATAGAAATTTGTGCATATTTAGCATTATAGGGAGAGTTTGCTGAGATATCGGTAATTTGGTATGTTTTCGGATTTTTAAGACAGAATTTTGTCATAATGAACGATATAGGTAAATACAATACAAAAAGCCCGTATATAACGTTTTTGTTATTTGTCACCCCAACCTAAGTTGTTGTGAAGCAATCTTGGAGAAGTCATGTGTACTTGATTTCACTCCAACGTGAATCTTTCGAGTTTAAACTAACTTGAACTCGCCAGATCATTCGAAACAGTATTAATCGAAAAGCATCTTTTCAATGAGCTGACGTCATTTACTCATGATTTAACCATGCCCTTCATCACGCAGAACAAATATTCATCGATATCTGTCTTTATAATCTAGAGAAGCAATCCTGTAAACGTGTATGAGAGATTGAGAAAAAATAATTGAAACTCAAGAACTGTTACTTGCATCGGAGAAAACAAAAGTCTTTTATTAATTTTTGGTGATTGCGACAGTATTGTTTCTGCAGATGGAAGATTCAATTAAAAAAGCATATCGGAATCAGATGTTTCAACTCAAATAGGCCTAATATATGTATATATTTTTATTTTTATTCGTGAGAGCCAAATCCTGAAAGATTTCGAAGACAAGAAATGACCGGACATTTGCATTACAACTTCAATGTTAACATCAAACATCACGAAAGGTCTAGTCTGCCACGACTGTTATACACACTGAGCATGCTTGGCTGTAAGACAGCATTTCCCTCCGCTTTCCCTTTTATGATTCTGAATAAATATGTTGAAGCACACATTGTTCTTTCTATTATTCTAGCTTCGTAGTACGCATGTCTGCTTCAACGTAAAATAGCAGTTTACAAAAAGCTCCATGAATAATTAGTATGACACTTTGTGGATGTGTTCGCGGACAAAGCAGACAAGCCACTCTATTTCATAGATGGGCTTAATATTTTGAAGAATGGTACTTTGTAGTGTTGATGTAGTTAACCTTACTTTACGTGGATGAAAGAATGCGAGGTCCATGAGGATGAGCGTAGGGTCTTTCAGCTGCCTATGAAATAAAAGAGAGTCAACCAACAAGGAGCAGTTAAAATCTTAACCTAGATAATAGACCACGTTCGTATAGATGACATTCCAAGGGACAGCGTTAAAATATTTACCCAAACAGGTAGAAGATTTCAATTGCCTGATAAAGGAAACTTTGCGAAAGGTAGTTGCATCTGGAAAATAGCCCATTCATACCTTCTACACGTACGTGTCTGTAAATCCCGTCCGATGACAGTTTTCTGATATTTTCCCTCGGGTATATAACTCTACTTAAGTGGTTGGCGCATATTTTGTAAATGTATGAAAAAAAAAGACATGTGAAATGTTATCATTGATCATGATGGCTATAAGCAACACTGAATCCACCATATTTTGAGTTAACCTTCATCTGCATTTTAGTATGGACATGATACCCTCTGTTATTGAGTGACTCGAGTCACAAAACTGTCGTCCAAATCTGGTATCAAACTTTTATCTTCCGTTTGTAGTATTCCGTGGTATTATAAGCTCCCCAGGTAGTTTTTCTACATAACTACTTTGATGACGAAACACAGCTGTTCACTCTTAGATGTGGAGAGCAAGTGGGAGCTTTCCTGTTGGGGAGGTAACGATTTCAGTGGTAGTAAAAGGGTACAGTAAGCAAAGACAACTCATCAAGGTCCAACATACCTCTGTGCCCTCCTACAACTGTGTGCCTGGTGGTATTCCTATTTGCTATACTCAAGGGAAATGTAGAAGTATCAATTTGTAATTTTTACTTAGTCATCTTACTTTTCAGAAGCAGAGGAGCGGACATTTGGATTTCTGTTATATGATTACTATACGAAATGTCGAAGTCTGAGAGAATTCGACGTGTTATTGTTGAGAATACCAACAAGGATTGGGTTTCGTCCTTTAAAAATGCGGCACAAAGGTTGACAGACACCAGAATGGAACAAGCCCAATAGAAGCTATTAATTATCAAACGCAAAGCAGCTCCTTTCCTAACTGACTCCTTGCAACTACTGTTGTGAAAAGAGTTAACTATTACCAGAAAAAGAAAGAAGAAAAAAATTGTATATTTAAGAACTTTTCAGTAGTCTTGGAAATAATACTGAAGATTTTTGTGGGGTAACGTTTCCTATTCTAAAGAGATCTGATGCTTCCTGTTTCGTCAATAGTGCGGCAATGTCCGTTTTCCTTTACTCAAGGAATATATCTGACGGTATTACTGATGATGGTGTTGATCAGACTCACCTTTTAGATTCACCTGATACCTCTTAAAATTGTAGCTTTTTGATAAAGTAGCAAGCCAACTCAATAGCAAAGCCTTGATTTATGTATGTGTGTGCGTATGTATGTATGTATGTATACATGTATGTATGTATGTATGTATGTATGTAAGAATTCGCTACTCAGAGTTTCATGCTATTGCAATCTTTAGGATATTCTCATAGATTGCAATAGCAAGATTGCAATAGCATGAAACTCTGAGTAGCGAATTTTGCCAATCCAGCTCCTGGCCATCTCCCAGCAGAAATATTTTAAACTGACTGGATAATGGATGAAAGACGAGTTACTAGCACCTAAAACAAGTTTGCCCCGGCTTGGTTGGTATTTCATTTTAGAAGGAGTTAAAACTCTGATCAAACACCTATAGTTAAAATGTCATCAGCTATCTATCTGTGCTTGTTGCTGGAACCCTGCAACTGATGCCGTGATAGTGACTCTGCTGTTCTACAAAGTTTTGTTGCTATAAAAATATTGTAAAGATATTCCTTCATACTTTCAATATTAATCTGTTCGCAATTCCTGTGACAATGGAGGATGGGCGACGCATGTGCGCTTGACAAGCTGGAAACATGTGGCAACAAATCTGCATATAGGTGGCATAGGACTTATCCTAACAAGGCTGTTCACATCACCCACGGTTGGTGTGAATTTCGATCCGGACTTGCATGACTAAGCTGCCTACTCATGATACTGCTCCTTCAAAGCCGGTAAGGGATTAATCTGCTGGTCAGGTTCCTGCGGCTGACGGCTATCCTCAGAAAGATTTTATGCAAAGAGGCTCCCACTTCAGCTCTACTGTTGGAAAATAAGAACACTGATAGATAATAGGAAAATATATTAGCGTTTAACTGTCATCCTACATTGCGAACTGAAAAGATATAATATGGAGATTGCGAACTGAAAAGATATAATATGGAGATTGCTGATCTATTTAAATCCTGTTTGGCTAGAGTAGATCAATTTATAGAGCATGAGTTAGACTACTCCATATTCTAGTCTTGAATATCTGAGAAAGAGAGACGTGAGGGTGTTGTAGGTTTTGCAGTGAAGACTGCATTTGCAGACAAAATTCAAACGCCAGTGGGTGTCAATGAGCTTATAATGAAAGTGAGTGCTCCTCACAATGCTAATAGATACATGACTCTCGTCTTGGTTGATGCTCCAACGCTTGTGTCTTTTGAGAAATAAATCGCTTTTTCTATCATGCACTTGGAACAATTGTTACTAACCTTCCGAAAGGTTATAATGCAAAAATCTTTGGCGACTTCAATGCTCGTGTTGACCCTCACCATGAAGCATAGAAGCCTTTAGAAGCTCGTAGGATTAGTGGCATAACATCCAAAGGTTTGCTGCTTCTCCAGCTCTGTACTGAACTCAGCCTGGTTCTTCTGCCAGAAAGAGGAGCACAAGGCGACTTAGCACAAGTATGGCTACTTGATTGACTTTATAGTTTGCAGGCGCATTGGTATGAAGAATTTTTTTTCAACGTCAAGACAATGCGTCTGATACAGATCATTTAATGGTTCGGGTTGAAGTTTAAATTTTTATTCGCCTCAAGATTCGCTTTAATTGGTTCGAAGCATCTAAAGGCATTGATGTCAAGGGCGGTTACTTATAGAACTGCTTTGAGATACACTTTTCACCAAGCAGATTTTTCAGGGTTTGGTTGGAAAAACTTCAAATAGATCATCTTTGAAAAGGGGGATGGGACTGGTTTAGTGATACTTGTGAGGAAGTGAATGCCCTCCTTAATGAACAGAAAAGAGACCACAAAAAACTTCTTGGCTCTTCATCTTCAAACAGGTTATATCATGCTGCCAATCGTACCATTACTATTAAGGGTGTTCAGCAGAGGTTCCACCAAATTATAAATAAGTGATGGTCAGTTTTATTCAAACTGCAGTTTGCTTTAAACAGGAAAGATATGAAAACGTTATATGGCTTGCTGCAACATTGCTGGTTCATGGTCGTGTAAAACTTTACAGGGCAGTGTATTCTCTGGTTATGTGTTTTGTGGAATACTACAGTAATTCAATTGCTCGGAACTGTCATTTTGGTCGCATTGTATAAAAAGCAAAGCAGGGAGTTAATTTGTGATAGCCATGGCCGAATTTCATTGCTTATAGTTGTCGGGAAGCCTGCTCTTGAATCGATTAGGGATGTATGCTTGCAAGCGGGATATTCCTGAGTGCTAGTCTGGTCTTTTTGCTGGGCGTGGAACTGTTAACATTGATTTTCTTCTCGAGGCAGCTCATTGAAAAATATAAAAAGCTGCTTTTCCCTCTTTGTCTGCCATGGATAGCTTTGCTGATACATGCACGAGTTTGGTTTGGAATGCCAATCAACATTGATAAAAGCAAGGTAGTGTATGTGCCTGTACCTGATCAGGTCTTTGCAGAGACTGAAATTTTTGATCATGGAAGGTTTGTCAAGCATGTGATATCTCTCTAGATTATAAAGTCACGAAAATGATCAGTAGAGCTTTGGTCTGATGATGATCTCATCTCTAAAAACTAAATTTTCAGTCTATGAGACATGAGTTTTCACCCTTTTTGTATGCGTCAGAGACCTGGACTCTGTATCAATCGCAAATCAAGCTGCCTGAAAGATTTCACTAATACCGTCTCAGGGGCTTCTTGAGAACAAACGGGAGAGTCGTACCCCGTACACCCCGTTGCCTTTTGCATCGCAAATTCAATGAACATATCGGGATAGGAAGTCAGACGCACTGACCTGTCAATTTGGTACTAATGAGCTAAAAACTGTTCTACAGTAAAATGTCATCTGGAAAAGACTAACTTTATTTGTTTATTCGGTTATGCTATTGCTAGTGATGCTGTAAAAGATACCTTTCCCTTATTTCAAATACTATTTTCGCCACTTGATTGTTCCGCTGTTAAGACCATTTTTTGTGTCTGTTTATGTGCTCAAACAGATGCACATGTGTGTATCCTGCATTACTAAGGAAGCATTTGTTCATGTTTGGTCAGCATATCATTAGCAGTAAACAAGTCATGTGATGATGAGAGTCATACGAAAAAGATTTCAACCAAACAACAAGAGTTCTTTTGAGTCTATTGCGTTCGATTATTGTATTTTGTACTGCAAACAATTTATTTAAGCATGTCATGTTTGCTACTTTACAATCAATGAGCTGTTGAGTACACACTTTTGTTATTTAATGCTGTGAGCATGTTAAAACTAAATATTCTTGTACGGCGTTCGTATCTTATTAAGGAGCTTTCCAAATAAGTTAAACGTCGTAAAATGAACTTGGTGAAAAATCTGGGTCTGATCAGAAGTATGAAAGACCTGGAGGAGCTCCATATAAACAATACCTTGTAATTTTGGTCATATGAGACAGTATTGGCTATGCTTTCATCGATGTTTTATGCTGGTTATTAGTATTTCCATACCCTTAAAATAGTACTAAATGGTAAAATGAGCAGTTTTCTCCTTTGATGATGACGTTGACAACGAGAACTAAGAATATAAAATCTCTTTCAAATTGCTGAGTTCCTGACCAAGTTAACAGTTTCTACAAGCCCTGAATAGCACAGCAATTACCAAATCTCATTTGCATCGACTACTTATACTGCTTTGATAATAGAGTGGAAGGCTTAGATTGGTAAACTTGACGTAAGCTTTGGATAAATTCATGGAGCTTGGTTAAACAAGGACGACCGACTAGCCTTGTGTGCAAGCACATTGGTTCAATTGGTACGGAATGTTCTTGAGAGTGATGTATGGGCTCTTTGAAAGTAATGTATTATTATGAAATTACTACAAGGAAACTTATTGATGAAGAATTTTCTTGGAAGTATTGTAATAAAGAAGCCTTTCTTGGAAGTCGTGTACTGGTCTAGACTTTCTTGGAAGTAGTGTACTGGGGTAGACTTTTTTTTGGGTAGCGTACTGGTGTAGACTTTCTTGGAAGTCGTGTACTGGTGTAGACTTTCTTGGAAGTCGTGTACTGGTGTAGACTTTCTTGGAAGTCGTGTACTGGTCCAGATTTTCTTACTATGTATTTACACTATCCTTGGAAGAAGTGCACCAATAAATCAGTCTGGATTGGGTTTATCAAAGAACTGAACTAGCCTATGAAAATGCGTGCCTCGCAAGGCGGAGAAAAGGAACATTCATACATTTATAAGCGGAGCAATGTTTGATCAAAAGCCAAATTTGTTAGAACTAGTATAAAAGTAATTTGTTTGTGAAAGGTTACTGTTCGATTCTAAAATGTGAAATTGACATTTGAGAGTGACTTGGGTTGTCATCAGCCACTTCAGTTGATTTATTCTGATGCGCAGGCTTTAAAGTTGTAGGCTTAACTTCTTTCACATAGATATCCGGGAGGTGTCGTAAAGAGTTCAGTAAACCTTTTAACTCTAATCCTGTTGTCAAAGCAAAAGTTGGTATGACCCTGAACTCCATGTATGTTGAACTGCAAAATATTTTAAGTGCTAATTAGATAATGAGGAGTTTTGTTTAAATTTTGCGTCGAAAATAATGTTTGTGTAGTCCAAAACTGAGCAACAAAAGGCCGATATGATATATTGTTTAGGTAAAATTTCTTATTGATCGTAAAAGCTTTTCAGAAATACAGCCCAGAAATATTTTAATCAAGTTGTTCTTACAATACTTTCCACAAACATAAATCTAACTAATATGAGTTTAAAGCAGATGCGTATCCTCCAGCTGTGAGAGGCGTGCGCTGCACGCTCAAAAATACAGAACCAAAAATATTTGTACGTTCTTTAATTATATGCTCGTGTCTTCATTACATCAAATCTAGGTGTAGTAATCATGTTAATCAAGTTGCTTTCCTACTCATTTTGTATATAGTTTTCAAACCCAAAGGCCACTAAATATTCCCATCTCGCTGTTCTCTCACAAATCTGTATAGAAATAAAACGCAAAGTTGCTCTTCTGTTCTGAAGTCTCTTTAGAGCCTCTGTTGACGCAGCGTGCTACGACGCTCAACGTCATTGAAAACAATAGAATCATAGAGAGCCAGTAAGACGTAGGTACAAATGTATCCAGTCGAAGAAGGTCGCAAAGCGTGCTATCGAGAAAGAACACGCATCCGCCAAAAACAGAAATCGAATGGCTCGACCCAGGAAAGGGGGGAGGGGAGAAATTCCGTTGCTTGAGGGTGGGGCATCCCTTTATAATGATGTCATTTCTAAGTTTATTAAGAAAGATAGAAGGATAGACTTGCAGTGA